>CM061141.1:171356454-171594144 GCA_030789695.1 Scilla litardierei
AGAAATTAGTACCAAAATTCGAAAATTATGCAAAAATTTCCATTAGATCTAAAAGATCGCCATTTTCACCTGAAAAATAAGAAAAGATAAAATTAGACCAAAAATCTTATCATTTAATAAAAAGATACATCTCTTCTAGAAAATTTAGAAAATAGTCTCAATGTCAGAATAATACGCAAAATGTCCGTTCGAACGGAAGATCGCAATCTTTAACTGAAAAATAAAGAAGATAAAATTAGGCCAAAAACATATAATTTAATAAAAAGATCCATAACTTTTCGAAAAAGTCGAAAAATAGACCCATCCTAAGAAAAATCCACAAAACCGTCCCTTGGAACCGGTAGATCACCATCTTCATCTGAAAAAAATAAGAGATGACAAATTAGGTTATAAAAATCATATCATTTAATATAAAGATTAATATTATACAAAAAATATAGTAAATAGATCGGAGCTCAAAAAAATCCGCATAAATGTCCTTTGGAACCGGGAGATCGCCATCTTCAAATTAAAAAAAGAGAAGACAAAATTGGGCCAACAAATCATATCATTTCATAAAAAGATACAAAACTTCCAGAAAATGTAGAAAAATCTCCAAAAATGTCCGTTGAAGCCAGGAGATTGCCATCTTCAACTAAAAAAATAACAGAATACTAACGTAGGCTATAAAAATCGTATTATTTAATAAAACGTTCTATATCTTCCATAAAATATAAAAAATAACACCGAGGTCAAAAAAACTTCCGAGGTCATTTAATAACACCGAGGTCATTTAATAATAAGATACATAACTTCCGAAGATGTAGAAAATTGCCCGGAGCTCAAAACAAGCCGCAAAAAAATTCGTTGAAACCGGTAGATCGCCATCTTCATCTGAAAAATATGAGAAGAAAAAATTAGGTCAAAAAATCATCTTTTTAATAAAATATCCATTATTTCCTGAAAATGTAGAAAAATAGCCCCGAGTTCAGAAAAATAGACAAAAATGTCCGTTAGAACCGGGGGATCGCCATTTTCCACTGAATAATTAGAAAAGACAAAATTAGGATATAAAAATCATATCATTTAATATAAAGATTCAGGACCAATGGCCACCTCGCTTAATTCTCTCAACTAACCCGGTATGTAGTGCGTGGGTCAGCCTTCCATACCCCACGGTTTGGTGCCCTGACCACCCCACTTGTGAGGCGGTGCGAGAGTCCAGGTCAACAAAAAAATATAAAGATTCAAATCATACAGAAAATGTAGAAAATAGATCGTAGCTCAGAAAAATCCGAAAAAATGTCCGTTGGATCCGGGAGATCACCATCTTCAACTGAAAAATAAAAGAAGACAAATTAGGTTAAGAATCATATCATTTAATAAAAAGATACATATCTGCCATAAAATGTAGAAAATTGCACCGAACTTAGAAAAATCCGCACAAATGTCCGTTGGAACTGGGAGATCGCAATATTCAACTAAAAAGAGAGAAGACAAAACTGGGCCAAAAATCATATCATTTAATAAAAAGACTCAAATCGACAAAAATATCCGTTGAAACCAGAAGATCGCCATCTTCAACGGAATGTTAAGAGATGAAAAAATTAGGTTATAAAAATCATATAATTTAATATGAAAATTCATTTCATACAGAAAATGTAGAAAATAGCTCGGAGTTCAGAAAAATCTGAAAAAATGTCTATTGAAACCGGGAGATCGCCATCTTCAATTGAAAATAAAAGAAGACAAACTTAAGCCAAAAATCGTATCATTTGATAAAAAAATACATATATGCCATAATATGTAGTAAATAGCACCGAGCTAAGAAAAATCCGCACAAATGACCGTTGGAACCAGGGGATTGCAAAATTAAACTGAAAAAATTGAAAATAAAATTTGGTCAAAAATTCATATCATTTAATAAAAAAGATTCTTATCTTCAAGAAAACGTAGAAAAAAGCCCAAAACTAAGAAAAAATCTGCAAAAATGTCTGTTGGAACCAAGAAATCGCTATCTTCAACTAAAAAATAGGAGAAGACAAAATTAGGCTACAAAAATCTTGTCATTTAATAAAGAGATCCATATATTTAATAAAATATAGAAAATAGCCTGGAGCTCAGAGAAATCCGCAAAAAATATCTGTTGGAACTGGGAGATCGACATCTTCAATTGAAAAATAACAGAAGAATAAATTTGGATATAAAGATCATATCAATTAATAAAGATTCTTATCTTTCAAAAAGTGTACAAAATAGCCTCGAGCTCAAAAAATCTGCAAAAATGTCCCTTGGAACCGAGAGATCGTCATCTTCAACCGAAATATAAGAGAAGACAAAATTAGGCCAAAATATCATATCATTTAATAAAATGTTACATATCTTCCAAAAAGTGGAAAATAACCCGGAGCTCAGAAAAATCCACAAAAAATGTCCGTTGGAACCGGGAGATCGCCATCTTCAACCGAAATGTATGAGAAGACAAAATTAGGCCAAAAATATCATTTCATTTAATAAAAAGATCGCTATCTTCAATTGGAAAATAAGAGAAGTCAAATTTAGCCAATAAAAATCATATCAATTAATAAAAAGATCCATAACTTCAATGAACTTTTGAAAATAGTTCCGAGGTGAGAAAATCTTCAAAAATGTCAGTTGGAACCAGGAGATCGACATCTTCAACTGAAAAATAAGAGAAGACAAAATTAGGCTAAAATATTATATCATTTAATATAAATATTCATATCTTACCGAAAATTTAGATTATAGTCCGGAGCTCAAAAAATCCCTAAAAATGTTCGTTGGAACCGAGAGATCGCCATCTTCAACAAAAAATAGGCACAAAATTATGCCAAAAATCATCTAATCTACTAAAAAGATCCATAACTTCTTGAAAATGTATACAAATAGCCACAAGCTCTGCAAAATTGGCTAAAATGTCAGTTGGACCCTGAAGATGCCATTTTCAATTGAATAATAAGAAAATACAAAAATTAGGCTATAAAAATCATATCAAATAATATAAAGATTCATATCTTACAGAAATTGTAGAAAATAGCCCGTAGCTCAGAAAGATCCACACAAATGTCCATTGGAATCAGGAGATCGCCATTTTTAACTAAAAATAAAAGAAGATAAAATTAGGCCAAAACTGATATTATTTAATAAAAAGATCCACAACATCCAGAAAATGGAGAAAAATTGTCCTGAGCTAAGAAAAATACGCAAAAATGTCCGTTGGAACCGATAATCGTCATATTAAACTAAAAAATAACAGAAGACAAAATTAGGCAAAAAAATAATATAATTTAATAAAAGATCCAAATCTTCAAAAATGTAGATAATTGCATTGTGTATAGAAAAATTCGCATAAATGTCCATTAGAACAGGTAGATTGTCATCTTCAATAGAAAAATAAGAGAAGACAAAATTTGGCCAAAAAAGATAGCATTTAATAAAAATCTCCATATCTTTTAGAAAATGCAGAAAATAGACCCGAGCTCAGAAAAATCCACAAAAATGTCCGTGGGAACCGGGAAATTGCCATCAGGAACAAAAAAAAATAAGAGAAGAAAAAATTAGTCCAAAAATCATATCATTTAAAAAAACGATCGATATCTTCCAGAAAATACAGAAAATATCACCGAGGTCAGAAAAATCTGCAAAAAAGTCCATTGGAAACGGGAGACCGCCATCTTCAACTGAAAAATAAGAGAAGACAAATTTAGGCTATAAAAATTATATCGATCCATATCCTCAATAAAATGTAGAAAATATCACTGAGGTTGGAAAAATCCGCAAAAATTAGGGATGGCAGTAATGGCCTGACCCGCCGGGTCCAACCTGGCCCGACCCGGTTTTGACCTGGCCCGACCCGGCCCGTAGCCGGGTCGGGGCAAGCTTGGGCTTTGTATGCGCCTCGACCCGCCCCGGTAAACTATTGAGGTTCTAAAAGCCTTACTATTTTGATGCTGACCAAGCAGTCAGCGAATAACCCATAACTCATACTCTATTCCACTGTTCTCCTAATTGGGCCAATTCCAAATTCCAAATTGCCAAATAAATCAAAATTCTCCCAATTAATAAAATTTTTATTTAGGATTCATACGGATGGAAGTAATGACCTGATCTGACCATCCCGACCCGGTCCGACCCGGTTTTAGTACGAAAAAACTCGCCCCGTCCCGCCCCGCGACCTGCCCCGCCCCGGCCTGTAGATGGCTCGGGGCAAGCTTGGATAGTTAAATACCCGCCCCGACCTGCAATATTGCCATTCCTAGCAAAAATGTCCATTGGAGCCGTGAGATCGCCATCTCCAATTGAAAATTAAGATCAGACAACATTAAGCTAGAAAAAACATATCATTTAATAAAAAAGCCATATCTTACTAAAAAAGTAGAAAATAGTTCCGAGCTTAGAAATATCCGCAAAATGTCTGTTGGAACCGGGATATCGCCATCTTCAACTGAAAAAAGAGAAGACAAAATTAGGCTACAAGAATCATATCATTTAATAAAAGACACATATATTCAATAAAATGTAGAAAATAGCCCCGATCTCAAAAAATCCACAAAAATGTCTGTTGGAACCTGGAGATTGCCATATTCAACTCAAAAATAAGAGATGACAAAATTAGGCCATTAAATCATATCAAGTAATAAAAAGATACATATCTTCCAAAAAATATAGAAAATAGATTTGAGCCCAGAAAAATCTGCAAAAATGTCCTTTGGAACCAGGAGATCGCCATTTTCAGCTTAAAAAAATAAGAGGAGACAAAATTAGGATATCAAAATAATACCTTTTAATATAAAGATCCGCATCTTACAAAAAATTTAGAAAATAACCCGTAGCTTAAAAATATCCACACAAATGTCCGTTGGAACTAAGAGATCGCCATCTTCAACTGAAAAAGAGAAGACAAAATTAGGCCAAAAATAATCACATTTCATAAAAAGATACGTATTTTCCAGAAAATGTAGAAAAATAGCCCCAAGCTAAGAAAAATCCGCAAAATTGAGCATTGGAAATGGTTGATCGTCATCTTCAACTGAAAAAAATAAGAGAAGAGAAACGTAGTCTATAAAAATCATATAATATCTTCCATAAAATGTAAAAAATAGCACCGAGCTCATAAAATCTGTAAAAATATCTGTTGAAACTGGGAGATCGCCATCTTTAATTGAAAAATAAGGGAAGACAAACTTATGCCAAAAATAATATACTTTAATAAAAAGATCCATATCTTCAAGAAAATTTAGAAAATAGACCCGATGTCAGAATAATCTGCCAAAATGTCTGTTAGAACCGGAAGATCGCCATCTTCAACTTAAAAAATAAAAGAAGACACAATTTGTCCAACAAATATCATATCATTTGATAGAAAAGATCCATAACTTCCCGAAAATGTAGAAAAATAGCACCGATCTCCGAAAAATCCACAAAAATGTCAGCTGGAATCGGGAGATTGCCATATTCAATTAAAAAAATAAGAGAAGACAAAATTAGGTTATAAAAATCATATTATTTAATATAAAGATTCAAATCTTACAGAAACTGTAGAAAATTCCCCGGAGCTCAGAAAAATCCCTAAAATGTTTGTTGGAACCGGGATATCGCCATCTTCAGCTAAAAAAATAAGGGAACAAAAAAGTAGGCCAAAAATCAAATCATTTAATAAACAATCTATCTCTTCCAGAAAATTTAGAAAATAGCCTCGAGGTCAGAAAAATCCGCAAAAATATCTATTGGAACCGGAGATCGACACATTCAATTAAAAAATATGAGATGACAAACTTATTAATAAAAATCATATCATTTAATAAAAAGATCCATATCTTCAATGAACTTTTGAAAATAGTTTCGAGCTAAGAAAAATCTACAAAAATGTCAGTTGGAAATGGGAGATCGACATCTTCAACTGAAAAATAAGAGAAGACAAAACTAGGCCAAAAAATCATATCATTTAATAAAAAGATCCATAACTTCTCGAAATTTATAAAAATAGCCCCGGGCTCTAAAAATATGCATAAATGTCCGTTGGACCCGGGAGATCGCCATTTTCAATTGAAAAATAAGAGAAGAGAAAAATTACTATAAAAAATCATATCAATTAATATAGAGATTCATCACTTACAGAAAATGTAGAAAATAGCCCGGAGCTCAGAAAAATATGTACAAATGTGCGTTGGAACCGGGAGATCGCCATTTTCAACTGAAAAAAGAGAAGACAAAAAACAAGGCCAGAAAATCATATTATTTAATAAAAAGATCTATAACTTCCAGAAATGTAGAAAAATAGTCCCGAGCTCAGAAAAATCTACAAAAATGTTCGTTGAAACCGGGAGATCGCCATCTTTAACAGAAAAATAAGAGAAGACAAAATCCGGTGAAAAAAATCATCTCATTTAATAAAAAGATCCATATCTTCAATAAAATGTAGAAAATATCTCCAAGTACAGAAAAATCCGTAAAAATGTCCGTTTGAATAGGTAGATTGCCATCTTCAACTGAAAAATAAGAGAAGACAAAATTGGGCCCAAAATAATACCATTTAATAGAAAGATCCATATCTTCCAGAAAATGCAGAAAATAGACCGATCTAAGAAAAATCCACAAAAATGTTCGTTGGAACCGGAGATCGTCATCATCACTAAAAAATAAGAGAAGACAAAATTAGGCCAAAATATCATATTATTTATTAAAACGATCAATATCTTACAGAAAATATAGAAGATATCACCGAGGTTAGAAAAATCCACAAAAAATGTCCATTGGAACTGGGAGACTGCCATCTTCAATTGAAAAACAAAAACAAATACAAATTTAGGCTATAAAAGCATATCATTTAATAAAAGATCTATATCCTCAATAAAATGCAGAAAATAGCCCAGAAGTCATAGAAATCTGCAAAAATGCCCGTTGGAACCGGAAGATCGCCACCTTTAACTGTAAAATTAGAGCAGAAAAAATTAGGCTAGAAAAATTATATCATTTAATAAAAATATCCTTATCTTACAGAAAATGTCGAAAATAGTCCCGAGCTCAGAAATATTCACAAAAATGTCTGTTGGAACTGACATATTACCATCTTCAACTGAAAAATAAGAGAAGACAAAATTAGGCTACAAAAATCATATTATTTAATAAAAAGATACGTATCTTCAATAAAATGTAGAAAATAGCCCTGATTCAGAAAAATCCACAAAATTGTCAGTTGGAACCGGGAGCTCGCCATATTCAACGATAAAATTAGGCCATTAGATCATATCATGTAATAAAAAGATACATATCTTTCAGAAAATGTAGAAAATAGCAGTGAGCTCAAGAAATCTGTAAAAATGTCCGTTGGAACCGGGAGATCGTCATATTCGACTGAAAAAAATAAGAGAAGACAAATTTAGGCCATTAAATCATATCATTTAATAAAAGATACGTATCATCTCGAAAATTTAGAAATATCCCCGTGCTCAGAAAAATCCGCAAAAATGTCGGTTGGAACCGAGAGATCACCATCTTCAATTGAAAAAAAGGAAAGACATTAGCCTATAAAAATCATATCATTTAATAAAACAATACATAGCTTACAGAACATTTTGAAATATTGCCTAAGTTAACAAAATCCGCAACAACGTCCGTTGGAACCAGTAGATCGTCATCTCCAACTAAAAAAAATAAGAGAAGACAAACATAGGATATAAAAATCATATCATTTAATAAAAAGATAAAGACCTACAAGGGTTCAGAAAATTCATTATTAATCTTTAATTTACACAATCCATCAATAAGTATATCTGAATCAACAAGTTGAACATGATTATACAAATTAAGACATCTATGCTCAGATTTACATTTATAACCACATAAATCCAACTTCAGAAGGGAAAAGAGATTCCTGGTAATTGTCGGATCATAAAGAGTCATACTTAAGTCCAATTGGTAGCCAGTATCAAGGACTAGACGATAAGTTCATATGCATTTAGTAGGATCCTTCATGTGATTCCCCATAAACAAATAGTTCTTCCTGAGGATTGTGCTTTGGATCGAACGAGATCCATTTTCTTTTGAAAACCATGCCTTACATTTGAGACAATCCTTCTGCCAAAGCCCTTTCTTTTTGTAGAAACGACACTTACTCCTATAATGCTCCTTCTTTCTAGAATGTTCACCTTTAATAGATCCTTTCCTCGTGAATTTCTTACATTTTGGCTTGAGCAACTTTGCAGTTCAATTAATGGTTAGTTAACGGAGTGTCCTCCAAAGTTCTTTAACCTGTTTTCCACCTGAATGAGCTTTTCAGTTAATTCATTAATATCACACGTGTCCTTTATAGTGTTATAATTGATTTGGAAAGCTCTATACTCAGAAGGTAATGAATTCAGTATAAACTGAACGAGGAAGGAATCATCCACTTGAATACTTAATGACTTAAGTCTTGCTGCAATGTTTGTCATTTCAATGATATGTTCTTGCATGCTCTTAGTCCTATTGATTTCATGGACGTAAGTTGAAACATTAAAGCACCAGCAAGAGACTTATCAACCAAAACAAAAGCGTTCTTCCACAAGGTTAAGATATTCGCTTGCTTTTTTAATTTGTGGAATTGTGCCCTTAATGTTATTTGCCATGGTCGTCCGTATAAACATCAAGCTTAAACTATTAGACCATTCCCAACACTTCATATTGAACTCCTCATCCTCAGTGCTGTCGTCTGTGATCACTTCATGGTTTCCTCACGTAAAACCAAGTAAATGTTAAAAAATAGACCCGTGCTCAGAAAAATCAACAAAATTGTCCGTTGAAACTAGGAGATCGCAATCTTCAACTTAAAAATAAGAGGCAAAATCATATCATTTAAAAAAAGATCCATATCTTATAGAAAATGTAGAAAATAGCCCAAAGCTCAGAACAATTCGCAAAAATGTCCGTTGGAATCAGGAGATCGACATCTTCAACTTAAAAAAATAAGAAAAGACAAAATTATGCCAAAAATCATATCATTTAATAAAAAGATCCATATCTTTCATAAAATTTAGAAAATAGACTCGAGCTCAGAAAAATTCGCAAAAATTTTGGTTGGAACAGGGGGATCATCATCGTCAACTGAAAAAAATAAGAGAAGATAAATTAGACAATAAAAATCATATCATTTAATATAAAGATCCATATCTTACAAAAAATGTAGAAAATAGACAGGAGCTTAGAAAAATTTGCAAAAATATTCGTTGTAACCAGACGATTGCCATATTCAACAAAAAAAATAAGAGAAGACAAAATTAGGATAAAAATTCATATAAGTTAATAAAACGATCGATATCTTTCAGAAAATAAAGAAAATATCACCGATCTCAGAAAAATCTACAAAAATGTCGGTTGGAATCGGGAAATATCCACCCCCAACTAAAAAATAAGAGAAGACAAAATTAGGCCCAAAAATATGTCATTTAATAAAAAGATCCATATCTATTATACATTTGACAGCGATTTTTGAATCTTAGGGCTGACTAGGACAAGCTGACTAGGACAAAGGGGTTGATAGAAAGACGGCTCTGATTTAATCTTGGGGAATGAACGGTTTAGATGAGGGTTTGAGATGATAAGTTTGTATTTTTTATATATCTTTTCTCCGAAAACAGCCCCCTCATTTGATTATGGGTCCAATTTTACTTTTGTTTTACGTTGGGAAGAGCAAGAGGCATTTTCACATGCAAGCAGGCGTTTTGGGGAATCAACGCTTAGGAAGAGAGCGTGTTATGTAAAAAACTTAGTCCTAAGGTTTGATGTTGGCGAAAATGAGGTGGGTCCAGTTAGGAAGAGAGCGGGTTATGGGATGGGTTTCCGTGTGTTTGAGTTTGTTTTGAAAAAAACGAAAGACATAGATGATGGATGTGACGTATCTGCTCTTTCGTCCATCTACACTCTTTCATCTGAAAAAACAACGTGCCAGCCCCAAGGGGATAAGTGGGTGAAAATGAGGGGGGCCCAGTAGGGCCATGTAGAATTAGAGAAGGATGGGGGTTTCATGGGTTTGGGTGCATTTTGAAAAGCAAATTATAGAGATAGTGGGTGGATGTCATGATGCCTGCTACTCCCGTACAAGTTACCTCTCTCTGTTTCTTGCATTGCCAAGCTCTACAAATCTCAAAGAACTTGAAGGTGAAGCGGAATGAGGAAAAATCAATTTTGCAGTCGCGAGCGCAGAGATCGAATCCAGAAATGTCGACGTAACGGTGAAGCGGGAGAGTAGGAGCGTGCCCAGAGAATCTCCCTCGCAACATAGACGGGGCGATATATGGAGCATTTGTATGATAAGATTGCTGGAATGAATCACCTCACCGTTCATCCTCACATCTTCTTAATTTTAGTCTGCAAAAATAGGTGGAAGAGTTCACAAGATTCAAAGCTAATTTCTCTATATATCTCTCAGGATCCATTTTTTTGGGGAGATTTTTTTCGTTTTTGTTATCATATCTGGATCCGTGGTTAAAATTTTTGGTTATCAGATGTACCGTTCAAAGCACTGATTTTTTCGTTTTTTTGGGGACACCTATTGCAAGTTTCAAATAATCCCTTGTGTATAGTCATCCATTTCCTAAAAGAAAAATCTTGAAGCTTCTGTCTCTTTTTGCCTGGAGAGATGGAACGGTGAGTTTGCATATTTGAGATTATATGATTTTATTTTGGGTATACTTGGGATGTATGTGAGGTTTTATGAGTTCTTTGGAAAATTTTGCAGGTATAAAATTATAAAGGAAATTGGTGATGGCACCTTTGGAAGCGCCTCACGTGCCTGATACAAAGTCTTAATGGAAAATGACGAAGTGTTGTCTGCATTGTCGTAAAAGAAAATATTATTCTTGGGAAGAATGCATGAATCTCCGGGAAGTGAAGGCAATTGCTGCAATCCCAATATCCTTATGCACATATTTCTCTGAGTTACGCCTTTTTTGTTTGAAATGAGCAGTTTTTAATTGTTTAGTCCCTGCGGAGGATGAACCATCCCAACATCGTGAAGCTGAAGGAGGTTATAAGAGAGAATGATATATTGTACTTCATTTTTGAGTACATGTTATTCTTTTTATCGTATATTTACCCCACATTGTACTTTGGCTGCAATTGATTGACCATGATATTATCATGACCTTTTCTGCAATTGGTTAAAATTTAGCAACGAACAAAAATTCACCGTTCAAAGCACTGATTTTTCCGTTTCTCTATTTATCTCCAAAAATCTTTTGTTATCAGATCTGGAGTTGGTTGATGGTGTCTTCTTAATGTTGGTGTGCAAAAATAGAGGGAAGATGTGAGGATCCACAAGAATGCTAAGGTCATTCTCTCTTGAAGAAATCAGCAGAAAGGGTTATTTGTTGATGATGGTGCCTTCTTAATGATGGTGTCTTCTTTTGATTTTTTTCATTAGGGTTATTTTTTGAACTTTTTTTGTTATTACATCACGAGTTGGCCGATGGCATCGAAATGGATCTTGAAGAAATCTGCAGAAAGATTCGCCCGCATCAAGCATGCAAGCGAAGGAGATGGCCTTGATTTCTCAGATCTTTGGGCAGAGGAGCAACATATTCGACCCATTCTATCTCGACCTCTGGGATCCTTTCCAAGGCTGGCCTTTCGACCGATCCGTCGCTGCTCGGCCCACCAGCGGTGGTGGTGCTATCAGCGAGACATCTGCGTTTGCCAACACCCACATCGATTGGAAGGAGACGCCGGAGGCACACGTCTTCAAGGCAGACCTACCGGGAGTGAAGAAGGAAGATGTGAAGGTGGAAGTGGAGGAAGGGAGGGTGCTGCAGATCAGCGGAGAGCGGAGCGAGGAACACGATGAGAAGAACGACAGGTGGCATAAGGTGGAGAGGAGCAGCGGCAAGTTCTTGATGAGGTTCAGGATGCTGGAGAACGCGAAGACGGACCATGTTAATTCCACAATGGAGAACGACATGCTGACAGTGACGGTGCCTAAAGAAAATGTGAAGAGGCCGGAGGTGAAGTCCATCAAAATCTCTGCTTAAGGTCACATAGGGTCTCCATCGAAATCGCCTTCTAATTATATCCAAGTCTGCGTCCAAGTTGCCGTCTAATTAACATGTTTTTAAGTATTAATCTCCTTTTGTGTGTGGGTGCGGGGGCTCATGAGATGTGTAACGTTGAAGTTTTAATGCTTTTTTTAGATACATCGTAATTGAAAGTTGTAATGCTTTAAGAAAAAGTATTTGTTCCTGTTTTTTGTGTGGTGCTGTATATGGCCGGTGTTGCGTGTGTTTCTTCCTCTCAATTAGAGGCAATTCATTTAATTTGAATGAAAACACTTGATCTTTTCTTTTTCTTGCTATTGATCTATTATCGAATTGCAAATAAAATGGTAAATTTTAAAAGGGGAAAATTACTGTGTGTGTGAGAGCGAAACTTTACTATTAATTATTAATTCAGGTAACCATGGATGGGAGAAAATATAAATTAAGAGGAGATTCGTTTTTATTTACAAGGAGGAACATGATACATCTATATTACATTTGACCAATTTTTTTGAATCCTAGGACTAACTAGGACAAGATAAAGAGTGACAGAGATTTGATCTTGATGAATCAATGGTTGGGATGAGGTTTTGAGAAAATTTGGAGGGTAAATATTTGAATTTTTGGAGGAAGGAATCATAACTTGGGGGGAATTTGTTGGGAAAACCCAAATTTTTGAAAACCGCACCCTCTCCCTTTCCAAATATTTTAAAACAGCACTTAATTTTTATCAATTAGTTAATAATGAGTGCTTAGCTTTTTCTTTTTAGTTGGTGAGTTTCTGGTGGGAAACAGCAGGACGGATACACTTCCATCTCATTCATAATTTTTCATGTAAATTAATGAACTCTGCATATTCTCAAATTTCAAAAGATTTAACACTAACCAAACATGGGCACGGTTCAGGAATTAAACATTGAGTCGATCAAGAGTCGATTTTCATTCAGAGGCACAAAACAGAACATACGACGCATTCTCGATTTAGCCAGAGTTCGCAATACAATACAACTAATTGTGATCGAATTAAATTAGATGTTGGTTGTTGCGATTAAAAGACACGTTTGAATCTGGCGTTTGTTTAACGACACGTTGACAGATACCCTTATCATACGCTGTTATACGGGAAAAGAAATTAGCATGTGAATGTAGATGTGTATTAACCTTTGTTAGTCAAATCAATACGTACATGAACTTTAATGTTTGGCTATACAGTTGGGGCCGAATGCACCCCTCGCCGAAACTAAATTTTTGTTCGTTTAAATTTTAGATGGTAAAATAATTTTTGAGTAGAACAAATATTTTGAGGGGATATCTTAAATGGCACGGTTCATGAGCACCGAAGGGGGTCATACCGAAATTTTTGTTCATTGCTAAATTTTTGTTCCTTAAAATTTTGGAGGGGAATTAATTTTTGGACCCAAAGGCGCCCGCGCTGAATTTTTTGTTCGTTGAAATTTTTGTTTATTAAAATTTTGGTGGGGCAATAAATTTTGGTGGGGAAATAAATTTTGGCGCCAAAGGCGCCCGCGCCATTTTTTATGCTAACTTTTTGTTCCGTGCCGAAGGCACATGTGCCGAATTTGTTATCAGCCGAATTTGTTGTTTCCAACCGAAGGCGCCCGTGCCGAATTTGTTGTTTCGTGTCGAATTTGTAGTTCCGTGTTGAAGGCGTCTGCGCCGAATTTGTTGTTCCGTGCCGAAGGCGCCCGTGCCGCTAAATATTTTTACGCTAATTTATTGTTCTTTTAAATTTTGGCTTTGAAAATAATTTTTTGGGGAACAAAGATTTCGCGGGGAAAATCTTAAATGAACCGTGCCCGCGGGCACGGGTTATGACTAGTCTTCTATAAAGCACAGAAAATAGCCGTGAGGTTAGAAAAATCCGCAAAAATGTCCTTTGGAGAAGATCAACATTTTCAATTGAAACATAAGAGAAGAAAAAATTCAGATATAAAAATCATATCTTTTAATATAAAGATCCATATCTTTCAGAAAATGTAGAAAATATGACCGAGCTTAGAAAAATCCGAAAAATGTTCGTTGGAACCAGTAGATCGCAATTTTCAACTTAAAAAATAAGAGAGGCCAAAATTCGGCCATAAAATCATATTATTTTGAACCCGTGAGTGGATTATTATTGTTTTCTCATGAAAAGCGACGGTGATGCACTATCGATGTCATATGAGTCAAGATTTCGGTCGTTTGATGCCCGGATTGGCCTATACCTTAGGCTGCCAGAAATAGTTAAATGCTTCAACACTACTATTCGCAGCAACCGTGGGGTTATTTTCACAATCGAAATCTAATGAGAAGTCAAGGAAACTACCTCTCCTCTTCACATAGAAACACGAGACGCTTCGCATTTGATCCCTTATTTACCCACAACCCCTGCGAAATCCATGTGAGTCCCAAAAAATCGTTAACTTTGGCAATTGCTTGTGTAACGAATTTTATTGGCGTTGTGGAAAAATAAAGGGCCAAATGAGGAGCGTCCGTAGTTTCTAAGAGGAGGTAGTTTCCATGACTTTCCATGAGATTTCGTGTGGGAGAACCACTTGCTTGCTGCGAATAGTGGGGTTGAAGTATTTTACTATTTCTGGTAGCCCAAGCTATTGGGCAATCCCGTCAACAAACTACCGAAAACTTGGCACCAACGTGTCATGCCCCGCTTCCCAGGATACCTGGGAAGTAGGAATCCGTCACATGTATGCCTGAAGAGGCAAAGGTGATGGAGAATGAGAGGAGAAGAGAGAGAAATAAGACAGAGACAGACCACTGCGCACATGTTGGGATAGTACGTGTAATGCTCCACAATACTCAATGAATCGCAGTATAACCCAAAGAGACATCGAAACACAACATTTCGAAACAAATAACCTTCCATATAGGTAACAAGGCTCAATTAAAACTTATGTACACATTTCTTTCAGGTACAACTCAACACACCCAAGTATTACACTAGTGTTGAGTATTGAATTTCTCCCTACTTGGTGTTGATAATGAGCAAACATAAATACTTGTGACTAATCCCCCTACTTGCAGTTAATCTATTGCCTAAGAATATCATGAAGATCAATTAGTAATGGATGTCACTTAAGGATCAATCAAAGCGTGAAAAGTGAATTGGATGATCAAAGATGATGAATGAAGCTCCTAGAAGACTTCAAGCTCATTCTTTGGAAAGAAGAGAGGCTAATACAAGATGTAAAGGCTATTCCAATTGAAATTTCGTGGGAACAAGAAAACCTACCTCCTCTCCATATATAAACAATGTTTATTCTCCATTTGTCCTCACATTCCTCCAAAACTCTCACGAATTCCGTGCGAATCCCAGAAATCAGAGACGGGTGCCATTGCTTATACTTAGAATCCAATAGTAAATTCTTGTAGTTATTGGTGACGCATTATTGAAAGCTTAGAAATGGGGATTTCGATCGGTTGAGGCCAATAATGCCCTCCTTCATCCATTAGAGTGAGCTAGTGCAGCCAGAAACCGAAAAATGCTTCAAACCTTCTATTCTGGACAACCGTTGGGCAATGCCAATTGAAATTTCGTGGGAATAGAGGAAACAACCTCCACTCCACATTGAAACAATCTTTACACACCATTTGTCCTCATATTCTTCTAAAACTCTCACGAAATCTCTGTGAGTCCCAAAAATCAGAGACAAGTGCAATTTCTTGTGTTTTGAATCCAAGAGTAAATTCTTGCAGTTTTTCGATATAAAACGATGGTGACGCACTATCGAAAGCTCAGGAATGAAGATTTCGATCGTTTAAGGCCTAGAATGCCCTCCTTCATCTATTAGAGTGAGCTAGGGTAGCCAGAAACCGAGACTGCATCATACATGCTATTTTGGGCAACCGTTGGGCAATTCCAATTGAAATTTTGTGGGAATAGAGGAAACAACCTCCACTCCACATTGAAACAACGTTTACTCTCCATTTGACCACATATTCCTCAAAAAACCTCACGAATTCCATGTGAGTGCTTGAAATCAGAAACGGGTGCAATTGCTTGTGTTTTGAATCCAAGAGTAAATTCACGTAATTTTTCTATAGAAAACGATGGTGACGCACTATCAGAAGATTAGGAACGAAGATTTTGATCGTTTGAGGCCTAGAATGCCCTCCTTCATCCATTAGAGTGATCTAGGGCTGCCAGAAACTGAAAAATACTTCAAACGTGTTATTTTGGATAACTGTTGGGCAATTCCAATTAAAATTTCGTCGGAATTAGGAAAACTACATCCTCTCCACGTAGAAACAACATTTACTCTCCATTTATCCTTATATTCCTCCAAAACTCCCACGAAATCTGTGCTAGTCCCAAAGTCAGAGACGGGTGCAATTACTTGTGTTTTGAATCCAAGAGTTAATTCTTGCAGTTTTTCGGTAGATAACGATGGTGACGCACAATCGGAAGGTCTGGAACGAATATTTCGATCGTTTGAGGCCTAAAATACCATCCCTTAGAGTGAGCTAGGGCAGCCAGAAATCGAATAAAATTCTTCAAACCTTCTATTTTGGGCAACCGTTGGGTAATTACAATTGAAATTTCATGGGAATAAAGCAAACAACCTCATTGAAACAATGTTTACTCTAAATTTGTCCTCATAGTCCTTCAAAACTAACATGTAATCCTCGCGGGTCCCAGAAATCAGAGACGGGCGCAATTACTTTTGTTTTGAATCCAAGAGTAAATTATTGTTGTTTTTTGGTAGAAAACGACGGAGACGCACTATCGAAAACTCAATAACGAAGATTTCGATCATTTGGGTCCTAGAATGCACTCCTTCATCCATTAGAGTGAATTAGGGCAGCCAAAACCGAGAAATGCTTCAAACCTTCTATTTTGGGCAACCATTTGATAATTCCAACTGAAATGTCTTGGGACTAGTAAACAACCTTCTCTCCCCATAGAAAAAACATTTACTCTCCATTGTCCTCATATTCCTCCAAAACTCCCACGAATTCCGTGCGAGTCCCAGAAACCAGAGACATGTGCAATTGCTTGTGTTTTGAATCCAAGAGTAAATTCATGTATTTTTTTTGTAGAAAACGATGGTGACGGACTATCGGAAGCACATGAACGATGATTTCGATCGTTTGAGGCCTAGAATTCAGTCCTTCATACATTGTAGTGAGCTAGGGTAGCCAGAAATTGAAAAATGCTTCAAACCTTTTATTTTGGACAACCGTTGGGCAATTCCAATTAAAATTTCATCGGAATTGGGAAAACTACCCCCTCTCCATGTAGAAACAACGTTTACAATCCATTTGTCCTCGTATTCCTCTAAAACTCCCACGAAATCCGTGCGAGTCCCAAAAATCAAAGACGTGTGCAATTTGCTTTTGTTTTGAATCCAAGAGTTAATTCTTATAGTATTTCGATGGAAAACAATGGTGACGCACTATCAAAAGCACAAGAACGAATATTTTGATCGTTTGAGGCTTAGAATGCATTCCTTCATCCATTAGACTGAACTAGGGCAGTCAGAAATCGAAAATTACTTCAAACCTTCTATTTTATGCAACCGTTGGGCAATTCCAATTGAAACTTCGTGGGAATAAAGAAAACAACCTACTCTCTGCATTGAAACAACGTTTACTTTACATTTTTTCTCTTAGTCCTCCAAAACTCCCACAAAATTCTCGCGAGTCTCTGAAATCAAAGACATGTACAATTGCTTGTGTTTTGAATATAAGAGTAAATTCATGTCGTTTTCAAGAGAAAAAGATGGTGACGTACTCTCGAAAGCTCAGCAACGAAGATTTCGATTGTTTGAGGCCTAGAATGCACTCCTTCATCGATTAGAGTGAGCTAGGGCAGCCAGAAGCCGAAAAATACTTCAAACCTGCAATTTTGGGCAACTATTGGACAATTCCAATTTAAATTACATGGCAATAGAGGAAACAACATCCACTTTGCATATAAACAACATTTACTCTCCATTTGTCCTCATATTCCACCAAAACATCGACGAATTCCATGCGAGTCCCAGAAATCAGAGACGAGTGCCATTGTTTGTGTTTTGAATTTAAGGTAAATTCTTTTAGTTTTTTGTGTAGAAAACGATGGTGACGCACTATCAGAAGCTCAGGAATGAATATTTCGATCGTTGGAGGCCTAGAATGGTATTCTTCACCCATTAGAGTGAGCTAGGGCAGCCATAAACCGAAAAATGCTTCGAACTTGTTATTTTGAGCAACAATTGAGCAATTCCAATTGAAATTTCGTACGAACAGGGGAACCTACCTCCTCTCCATATAGAAACAATGTTTGCTCTCCATTTGTCCTCATATTCCTCCAAAACTCCCACGAATTCCGTGCGAGTCCCTAAAATCTGAGGCCGTGCAATTGCTTGTGTTTTGAATCCAAGAGTTAATTCTTGTAGTATTTTGGTAGAAAATGATGGTGACAACACTATCAGAAGCTACAAAGCAAATAGTTTGATCATTTGAGGCCTAGAATGCTCTCTTTAATTCATTAGAGTGGGCTAGGGCAGCCAGAAGTCGAAAACTGCTTCTAACCTTCTATTTTGTGCAACCGTTGGGCAATTCTAATTGAAACTGCGTGGGAATAAAGAAAACAACCTCATCTCTACATTGAAACAACTTTTACTCTACATTTGTCCTCATAGTCCTCTAAAACTCCCACGAAATTCTCGTGAGTCCTCGAAATTAAAGACATGTGCAATTGCTTGTGTTTTGAATCTAAGAATAAATTCGTATTGTTTTCGATCGAAAACGATGGCGACAAACTATCAGAAGCTCAGAAACGAAGATTTCGATTGTTTGAGGCCTAGAGTGCACACCTTCATCCATTAGAGTGAGCTAGGGTAGCCAAAACCTGAAAAATACTTTAAACCTACTTGTTTCAGAGTGTTTTCTCACTACAAAGCGTTGACCGTGGACAACCCGGTCAACGTGGTCAAGGGGCCCGCTTGGGTCCCTCGGGGGCTTCGAGTCGGTGCGGATGGGGCGAGGGGAAGCCTCGGCCCTGGTTGAGATGCTCGGCCTCGGACGGTCGCGCACGGACTCGGAGGTAGGACGACGAGGGGTAGCCTCAGTCGTCCAGCTAGATGCGTGGTCGGTGAAGGGCGAGGGGAAGCCTCGGCCCTGGGCGAGACGCTCGGCCTCGGCGGGATGTGCTCGGCCTCGGCGGTCGGACGATGAGGGGAAGCCTCACTCGTCCAGCGGGGTACGCGGTCGGCGAGGGGCGAGGGGGAGCCTCGGCCCGTTGATCGGATGTCCTCCTGCGTAGACGAGAACGCTCGTCAGGGGGCCGGACCTTGGTTCCGGCCAAATCCCCTCCGATGCCTAAGTCAGATAGAGATCTGAAAGAGGAGGCCCGGCGGAGACGGTTCGACTCGTGAGGAGATCGGAACGGCGTCTCACGGCACGAGCGGGGGAGGAAGGAGATGGAAAGGAGGAACAAGGTCGTTGATGGAGTACCTTAGGCTTTAGATACCTGAGATGCGGTCCTTTGCTTCGTCGTCCTCCTAGCCCTTTTAAAGAGCTCCCAGCGTGATTGCCTCTGGCCCACTTCCCTCGCCCGCCCTCAATCGTGCCCCCTCAATCCGCCCCCCGTCGCCGCCCCTTGCGCCATGCCCGCACCTCCCCATTACCGTCATTTAGTGGTCGCGGAACCGAGGGAGTGGTTATCGCAGGAGTGGGCGAGTGACCAGCGGGTACTGGGGCCGGGTCGGATCGATAGCAGGGGGGGGTCCCTTAGTGGGTCTTGTGACACAGGCCGGTATACGTAGATGGGCTCTTGGCCAGCAATTGGGCTCCTGGGCTCGTGTCTTTTGGGTCTCGGTCAAATAGGCGTAACAATTGCCCCCATCGGTCGGGTTGATCGGCTTCGGCCTGTTCCGCTCGGCCGATGTGACTTCTGCCGATTTTGACAAGCTCGCCAGTCGATGTCGACTCATTTATTAGTCGTCATCATGAGTGGGCCCGTTCGATATTTTTAAGGTGCGGGCCCCGAAGCGCCGTTGGTCCTCTGATGCCGCCACGTGTGGCTGCAAGCTTACCCCCACCGTTCGCGGGGCCGTCTTCAATTGAGAAGCTGAGGGGTTCGGGCGCCGCCATCGGTGGGATCGATCGGCCTCGGCTAGCATGGTATAACCGCTACGCCTCCTGGGGTTCCGAGCGGCGCTTCAGTCGAGGCGTGGCCATAAATGTAGGTCATGATGAGGCGGATCGATTGGACTTCCCCTGGCGCCGATTTCGAAACGCCGCCAGTTCTTCGAAGCCTGCCGCGCGTCCTTGTCAGCCACTTCGAATTCACCCCTGCGCCCGGTATATAAGATCCTCAGCCGTGTTGATCTCCACTTCTCTCTTGCTCCTCCCGTTATTCAAAGCTTTCCACAACTCGGAGTTTCCCGTCGCCTTCGCTTCCTTGCCTTCTCCAAACTAGTTGAAAAAAGGTAATTCCTCTCTCGCTTTCATCTTATGGCTGCTCTTAGGATAGGCGGTTCTGGTCAAAGGGCGAGGGATCCTCCGGAGTCCAGGCGGGGCGAGCCCCGGCTGGGGGAATCAGGTTCCCCCGCCGGGAGTCGTTCTCTTCAAGATAAGGGGAAGGGGAAACTTTTTCCAGACTACGCCCGTGATGACGTGGCGTCGACCGCCGTGCGGCTTAATGTGCCCCCGGTTGTCCTCCGTACACCGTCGAGGACTCCTCCTTCGGTGGCCGCGGAGATCCGGGAAAGATATCTCTGCTTCCCATACGAGGTTCGAGTTCCATTTGTCGACGAGCGGATTTGCCTTCCGAGGAGCAATGAGGTCGGCGCCTACGTCGAGATGTTCCGCCTGGGTCTTCGCTTCCCGCTCCATCCCTTCTTCATCCAGGTCATGGAACATCTCACGGTGTCCCTTTGTCAGTTCACCCCGTGTTCGATCGCGGTACTGACGGGCTTCGTAATGCTCTGCTGTACCCATGGTCTGGAGCCGTCTCTCCCCCTTCTCTTCCACTTTTACCAGGTCTAGACGGTCGGTCCGGGGTCATGGCTGCTACTCCGAGCCCGTTCGAGGAGGGAATGCCTGATCGGGTTACCCCGCTGGTCAGGGGATTGGAACTCGGATTATGTCTTCGTGGTCTTCTTGGGTGAGGCCCAGATTTTGACAAGTTGGGGAGCGTCTGTCCAACCTCGCCCGCCGCTAGCCCTTTCTGAAGTTGATCAGGCAGTCGCCGTGACGCTGTTGGCTCTTCCTTTGGAATCGAAGTCCATCCGGTCTTTGTTGGATGACCTACTCCTGAAGGCCATCTTGTGGTCCCCGGGTAGGTCGCTTTTTCCCCCTCGGACTGCCCTGTGACTCATCCTGATTTCGGTTTCCTTTGCAGGGATGGCTGGCCGCGAGTTCGTCTGTGACGTTGATGAGCTGATCCGCCGTGGAGCTGCTCGGAGCCGAGGTAGTACCTCTGGAAGGGCGCCTCGGCGGACCGTTGAGGAGGAAGTGCGCCGAGCCGAGCCCTCTGTGGGTAAGGTGGTGGCCGCGCCTCCCGCCTCTCCTTCTGGCGATCCCCTTCCCGGGGGGGTCACAAGGGCCGGACCCGCCCCGTCAGCCCAAGAGGCAGGGGGTAATGGTGGGTCCGGTGCAGTTCCTCCTGCCCTTGGCGTGCCCCCTCAGGTTCCCGAGGGTGGGGATGGCGCGAGGCGGAAGCGCTCCCCTCCGGCGCCTTCGGAGCCCCACGGCGGGAAGAGGAGTAAGGAGGACGCGGATCCCTCCAGTCCGACGGGTTCCGCGCTTCCCGTGGCGTCCACCGGGGACCCTTCGGTAGCCGTGTCGACTACCCCCCTTGCAGCGTCCCTGCCCATATCACCGGGAATCGGGGCCTTGTTGGCGAGCAACATGGCTTCCCTTGTCGTCCCTGGGAGTTCGATGTTTGTCGATCGAGCCTTGGCCCAGCAGGTTGCCGAGGTCTCCGTCCCTCCCCGGGACCGCAGCTTCCTCAAGAAGATCCCTGCTGACAAGATGTCGGATTCTTTGGTCTGGATCCTTCAACAGGTTTGGTTATCTCGCTATCCTCTCTTTCTCTTTATCCTCTTCTTAGCCCATGTCTCGTCTTTTCAGGGTTCAGCGCTCGTTGTGGAGTTGCAGTGTCGAGCCGTCCGCTTGAGGGAGCTGGAGGAGTCCTCCATGAGGGCTCAGGAGCGGGCCGGGGCGGCTGAGGTGGCTATGACTGAGGCCCAGATGGAGTCTCGGCGTCTCAACCTCCGCGTGGCCGAGTTGGAGGGACGAGTGGGTGACCTCCAGGGAAAGCTGGACGATGCTCATCAGTCGGCTGAGGAAGCGGCAGAGTCGTTCCGCCTGGAGAGGGAGGAGCTTCAGAGGGAACTGTCGGATCGGCGCCAGGTGATGCGGCTTGCGGAGGAGGTGGAGAAGGGCGTCGTCGAGACCCTGGGGAAGAGGATCTTCGGGGTCCTCAGGGAGGCCTCCAGTAAGTATGAAGACCTCATCGCCCCTCGGATCGTTGAAGTCGTCCAGTCTTCCTTCCGGGAATGTGCGGAGCGTGTCCGGCAAGCCCCTCCGCCGGTCGATCCCCCTCGCTCCGAGCAGGGCGAAGTGCCCGAGGATGTGTCCTCCCGAGCTCGGGCTCCCTAAGCAGTCCCTCCCGGCCTTATCCTCAAATTTTTAAGCATCCGCTTCGCTTTGGGCCAGTCTACTTGAAATGGATCTCTGGCCCCCGCTATCTCCTTCGGCTTCGTTATCGGCTCCGTGGCCGATAATTGCTGGTTGCATGGCTGTTAGCTTGGGCTAACTTCTTTGGGTCTTTTGTCAACCAATTTTGCTCTTTCGGTGTCGATCTAGCTTCTGTAGGTGAAGAACTCTGTCATTCGTCGTGAGTGGATTATTTGTAGAGTGTTTCCTTCGCCTTGATTCCCTGTAAATAAGACACATTTTTGTACTCTGGTTAACTATTATAAACGAAATTGACTTACTCGGACTTCTCGTGTATTTTGCGTTGCTGCCTCGTTCTTGGCCTAGGATTGGATGACGTTCGCCTCTGCTGGGGGAACTGCCCCAGACTTACGAGCGCAGGAGTCGGTCGGCGAGGGCAAAGCTACTCGGCTTAGGACCGGTCGGTGTTCACGCTGGCTGGGGGATTGCCCCAGACTTATGAGCGCAGGAGTCGGTCGGCGAGGGCAAAGCTCCTCGGCTTAGGACCGGTCGGCGTTCGCGCCGGCTGGGGGATTGCCCCAGACTTATAAGCGCAGGAGTCGGTCGGCGAGGGTGAAGCTCCTCGGCTTAGGACCGGTCGACGTCCGTGCCTGCTGGGGGAACTGCCCCAGGCTTATGAGCGCGGGGGTCGGTCGGCGAGGGCAAAGCTCCTCGGCTTAGGACCGGTCGGCGTCCGTGTCTGCTGGGGGAACTGCCCCAGGCTTATGAGCGCAGGAGTCGGTCAGTGAGGGCAAAGCTCCTCGGCTTGGGACCGGTCGGTGTCCGTGCCTGCTGGGGGAACTGCCCCAGGCTTACGAGCGCGGGGGTCGGTCGGCGAGGGCAAAGCTCCTCGGCTTAGGACCAGTCGGCGTCGGTCTCCATCCTTTTGCGCTATTGGTGACATGTCAACTCCATCGGGGATTTAAGAAAAGACAAAAAAGGGAATGCATTTGTACTCTCAAGAGTCCTGTCGGACCGGTACACTTGGAGGAAAAGGAAAAAAGGAAATGAAGCTAGACAGAGGGATGTAAACCTAGATAGCTCCCTCTTACTAGGCTGCAACCGGGGGGAGAGACATCACCCGCTCACTCTATGATGCGGAGGGGACCCTGGACGGTGTTGATCTTCTTCCCCTTGTCTGGCTATGCGGAGGTCCCTTCTCCGTGGGCCGGCTCGTCGGCCTGGTTCCTGGCGTGCCCCCGGCTCATCAGCTTCTCAATGTCCTTCTTCAAATGCCAGCAGTCTTCCGTGTCATGGCCATCGTCCTTATGGTACTTGCAGTACTTCTCCCTGTTCTTCCCACCTCTTTTAGCCTTCGGTGGGGGGCGATCAGCTCGCTCTTCCCTCTGCACTTGGGCGAGGACGACGTCTGGGGTGGTGTCCCTCGCGCTTTCTCCCCGTTGCCTGTTCCTCGGCCTCTTCTCGGTCCGGTACCCTTCGGGACTGCCTCGTCCACCGTCGCCGCGCTTGGTCCCTCGAGTGGCTTTTCCTGCGTCCTCGGCCAAGGCCTCCTCGGTTAGCATGAAGCGTTCGGCCCTCGCCATGATCCCGGGGAGGTCCTTATGGGGATCGTTGTGTAGGGACTTCTTAAGGCCTTTGTGGCGAAGCCCTTTCTTAAGGGCCGTCTGGACCACCAGGTCAGGGGGGCTGTTCACGTTCAGCCTTTCCGCATTGAAGCGGCGCATGAACTGTCGGAGCGGCTCGGACGGGCCTTGTACTATGTTGAACAGATGTTCAGCACCAGGCTTGATCTGCCTCCCCGCCATGAACTGCTTGCAGAACAACTGGGCGAGTTCCTCGAAGCTGTCGATGGAGCGGCCGGGCAGGCTGTGGTACCAGGTCCTCGCCGCTCCCCTGAGAGTAGAATAGAAGCCCCGGTAGAGTAGGTCATCGTCAGCTCCCTGGAAGGACATGTCCCCCTCATAGTCCATTACGTGGTGTCCCGGGTCCCCTATTCCGTCATACTTTCCCAGCGCCGGGATTCTGAATCGAGAGGGGACCTGTGCATCGGTTATTCTCTGTGACAAGGGGCACCGGTCTCCGTGGATGCCCCCGGGGATGCGGCAGAGGCCTGCCTCTGGCTCGTTCGGGGGTGGAGGGAGTACACGCGCCGGCGGGGCTGGCTCCACGGCCCTCGCCACGCTGGGGGTCGGGCTGACCCGGCGCTCCCGACTCCTCCCGCGGGAGCTCCTGCTCTGCCGTGATCGGTCTCTTGAGTGGTGTCGTTCGCTTCTCCGGCGGCGGGATGACCGTGACCGACGAGACGATGTCGTCATCGATTCGCCCTCCGTCCCTTCGGTTTCCCGTCGGCTCCTTTCACGATAAGGGGAGGAGGCGCGTGACCTCGCCTGACGGGAGCCGGACCGCGTGAACCGACGCTCTGTGTTCGGTTTCCGGGTCCCGTGGTCGTCGACCACAGCGGACCGCAAGTGCGGGGGACCCCCCGCCCATCGATGGCTATCGTTCAACGCGCCTCCGTTGGACGGCGCGGGGCCGACAAGCTGCTATACCGTCGCGACCAACGTCTGGAGGCTCGCATTGGTCTCCTGAGCCAGGGCGCGGAGCTGTCCCTGTGTGGCTAGTTCTGAGCCGCCGGTCTCTTCGGTTGAGTGGGCGGGGTGGCCGTCGACGTGCGTGTCCTCGGGGTTGCCATTTGATGCGCCATTCCCCTCCTCCGGGATGGGGGTCATGCGCTTCCTTCCATTGCTGGCTCGTGCCATTGTAAGTGTGGTTTGCTTCTTCGTGGGACGGTTTTTGTTTCCCACAGACGGCGCCAGATGTTTCAGAGTGTTTTCTCACTACAAAGCGTTGACCGTGGACAACCCGGTCAACGTGGTCAAGGGGCCCGCTTGGGTCCCTCGGGGGCTTCGAGTCGGTGCGGATGGGGCGAGGGGAAGCCTCGGCCCTGGTTGAGACGCTCGGCCTCGGACGGTCGCGCACGGACTCGGAGGTAGGACGACGAGGGGTAGCCTCAGTCGTCCAGCTAGATGCGTGGTCGGCGAAGGGCGAGGGGAAGCCTCGGCCCTGGGCGAGACGCTCGGCCTCGGCGGGATGTGCTCGGCCTCGGCGGTCGGACGATGAGGGGAAGCCTCACTCGTCCAGCGGGGTACGCGGTCGGCGAGGGGCGAGGGGGAGCCTCGGCCCGTTGATCGGATGTCCTCCTGCGTAGACGAGAACGCTCGTCAGGGGGCCGGACCTTGGTTCCGGCCAAATCCCCTCCGATGCCTAAGTCAGATAGAGATCTGAAAGAGGAGGCCCGGCGGAGACGGTTCGACTCGTGAGGAGATCGGAACGGCGTCTCACGGCACGAGCGGGGGAGGAAGGAGATGGAAAGGAGGAACAAGGTCGTTGATGGAGTACCTTAGGCTTTAGATACCTGAGATGCGGTCCTTTGCTTCGTCGTCCTCCTAGCCCTTTTAAAGAGCTCCCAGCGTGATTGCCTCTGGCCCACTTCCCTCGCCCGCCCTCAATCGTGCCCCCTCAATCCGCCCCCCGTCGCCGCCCCTTGCGCTATGCCCGCACCTCCCCATTACCGTCATTTAGTGGTCGCGGAACCGGGGGAGCGGTTATCGCAGGAGTGGGCGAGTGACCAGCGGGTACTGGGGCCGGGTCGGATCGATAGCAGGGGGGGTCCCTTAGTGGGTCTTGTGACACGGGCCGGTATACGTAGATGGGCTCTTGGCCAGCAATTGGGCTCCTGGGCTCGTGTCTTTTGGGTCTCGGTCAAATAGGCGTAACACTACTATTTTGGGCAACAGTTGCACAGTTCCAATTTAAATTACATGGGAATAGAGGAAACAACATCCACTACGCATATAAAGAACGTTTACTCTCCATTTGTCCTAATATTCCTCCAAAACTCCCATGAATTTCGTGTGAGTCCCAGAAATCAGAGATGGGTGACATTGCTTGTGTTTTGAATCCAAGAGTAAATTCTTTTAGTTTTTCCATAGAAAATGATGGTGACCCCCTTTCAGAAGCTCAGGAACGAATATTTCGATCGTACGAGGCCGAGAATGCCATTCTTCATTCATTAGAGTAAGCTAGGGCACCCAGAAACCGAAAAATACTTCAAACCTGTTATTTCAGGCACCCGTTGGGCAATTCCAATTATTTCATAAGAACAAGGAACCCTACCTCCTCTCCATTAGAAACAACGTTTACTCTCCATTTGTCCTCACATTCCACCAAAGCTCCCACGAATTCCGTGTGAGTCCCAGAAATCAGTGACGGCTGCCATTGCTTATGTTTAGAATTCCAGAGTAAATTCTGATAATTTTTCGGTAGAAAACGATGGTGATGCACTATCGGAAGCTAAGGAATGAGGATTTCGATGAGGACTATAATAACATCTTTCATCCATTAGAGTAAGCTAGTGCAGCTAGAAACCGAAAAATGCTTTAGACCTACTATTTTGGACAACCGTTGGGCAATGCCAATTGAAATTTCATGGGAATAGAAGAAACAACCTCCACTATGCATTGAAACAACATTTACTCTCCATTTGTCCTCATATTCCTCCAAAACTCCCACGAATTCCGTGCGAGTCCCAAAAGCAGAGACAAGTGCAATTTCTTGCGTTTTAAATCCAAAGTAAATTCTTGCAGTTTCTCTGTAGAAAACAATGGTGACGCACTATCGGAAGCTAAGGAATGAAGATTTTGATTGTTTGAGGCCTAGAATGCACTCCATCATCCATTAGAGTGAGCCAAGGCAGCCAGAAACCGAAAAATACATCAAACCTCCTATTTTGAGAAGATCGCCATATTCTGGAAAGCATTTTACGGGAGATCGCCATCTTTAATAAACCGAAAAATACATCAAACTAGAAAAAAAGCCCAAAGCTAAGAAAAATCTGCAAAAATGTCTGTTGGAACAGGAAGATCTCCATATTCAACTGAAAAAAATTGAGAAGACAAAATTAGTCTACAAAAATCTTGTCCTTTAATAAAGAGATCCATATCTTTAATAAAATGTAGAAAATTGTCTGGAGCTCAGAAAAATCAGCAAAAATGTTTGTTGGAACCGGGAGATCGCCATCTTCAACAGAAAAATAAGAGAAGAAAAAATTAGGATATAAAAATCATATCAATTAATATAAAGAATCTTATCTTCCAGAAAGTGTACAAAATAGCCCCTAGCTCAGAAAAATCTGAAAAAATATCAGTTGGAACCGGGATATCGCCATCTTCAACTAAAAAAAATAAGAGAATACAAAATTAGGCCAAAATATCATATCATATAATAAAATGATACATATCTTCGAAAGATGTGGAAAATAGCCCAGAGCTAAGAAAATTCCTCAAAAATGTCAGTTGGAACTAGGAGATCGTCATCTTCAACAGAGAAAAATAAGAGAAGAAAAAATTAAGTTAAAAATCATTTCATTAAATAAAAAGATCCATAATTCCTGAAAATGAAGAAAAATAGCCCCGTGCTCAGAAAAATAGACAAAAATGTACGTGCGAACCGGGAGATCGCCATCTTCAACTAAATAATAAGAGAAGACCAAATTAGGTTATAAAAATCATATCATTTAATATAAAAATTCATATCACACAAAAAATGTAGAAAATAGCTCGGAGCTCAGAGAAATCTGAAAAATGTCTGTTGGAACCAGGTGATCTCCATCTTCAACTGAAAAATAAAAGAGGATAAAATTAGGCCAAAAATCATATCATTTAATAAAAAGATACATATCTGCCATAAATGTAGAAAATAGCACCGAGCTTAGAAAAATTCGCACAAATGTCTTTTCGAACCAGGAGATCGCAATATTCAACTGAAAAAATAGAAGACAAAATTAGGCCAAAAATCATATCATTTAAAAAAATTATATCAAGAAAATGTAGAATCCCCCAAAGTTAAGAAAAATCCGGAAAAATGTCCGTTGGAACCGAGAAATCGACATATTCAACTGAAAAATATGAGAAGACAAAATTAGGCCACAAAAATCTTGTTATTTAATAAAGAGATCTGTACCTTTAATAAAATGTTGAAAATAGCCTGAGCTCAGAAAATACTCAAAAAATGTCTGTTGGAACTGAGAGATCACCACTTCAACTGAAAAAATAAGAGAAGAAAAATTAGGATATAAAAATCATATCATTTAATATAAAGATTCTTATCTTCTAGAAAATGTACAAAATAGCCCCGAGCTTAAATCTGCAAAAATGTCCGTTGGAACCGAGTGATCGACATTGGACAATTGCACAATGATACATATCATTTAACAAAATATCATATCATTTAACAAAATGATACATATCTTCCAAAAAATTGGACAATTGCACGGAGCTCAGAAAAATCCGCAAAAACGTCCATTGGAACCAGGAGATCGCCTTCTTCAACCAAAATATAAGGGAAGAGAAAATTAGGCCAAAATATCATATCATTTAAAAAAAGATTACTATCTTCAACTGGAAAATAAGAGAAGGCAAATTTAGGCTATAAAAATCATATCAATTAATAGAAAGATTCGTATCTTTCATAAAATGTAGAAATAGCACAAGCTTAGAAAATGATATATAAAAACATTATTAGTGGAAGATGGCAATTTCTGGTTTCAACGGACATTTTTCGGCCTAATTTTGTCTTCTATGATATCATTTAATAAAACGATCCATATCTTCCAGAAAATGTGAAAAATAGTCTGGAGCTAAGAAAATTCCGCAAAAATGTCTGTTAGAACCGAGAGATCGCGATCTTCAACCGAAATATAATCGAAGACAAAAATGGCCAAAAAATCATATCATTTAATAAAAAGAACACCATCATCAACTGGAAAATAAGAGAAGACAAAATAGGCAACAAAAATTATATCAATTAATATAAAGATCCTTATCTTCCAAATGATATGGAAAATAGCCCCGACCTCAGAAAAATACGCAAAAATTTCAGTTGGAAACGGGAGATCGTCCTATTAAACTGAAAATAAAAGAAGACAAAATTAGGACATAAAAATCATATCATTTAATAAAAAGATCCACATCTTATGGAAAATATAGAAAATAGCACAGAGCTAAGAAAAATCCGCAAAATGTCCCTTGGAACCGGGAGACAGCCACCTTCATCTAAAAATAAGAGAAAACAAAATTAGGCCATAAAAATCATATCATTTAACATAAAGATTCATATCTTACAAAAAAATGTAGAAAACAGATCGGAGCGTCCACAAAATTTTCATTTGGAACTGAGAGATCACCATATTCAACTAAAAATAAGAGAAGAAAAACTTAGTCTATAAAATCACATTATTTAATAAAACGATCAATATCTTCAATAAACTGTAGGAAATAGTTTCGAGTTTAGAAAAATCTACAAAAGTGGACATTAGATCAGGGAGATCGACATATTTAACTAAAAATCAGGGAAAACAAAATTAGGCTATAAAATCATATAATTTACCATAAATATTTATATCTTACAGAAAATTTAGAAATAGCCTGAAGCTCAGAAAAAATCCTTTAAAATATCACTTGGAACCGGGCGATCGACATCTTCAATGGAAAAATAAGAGAAGACAAAATTAGACCTAAAAATCATATCATTTAATAAAAGATCTATAACTTTTCGGAAATGTAGAAAAATAGCCCCAAGCTCAAAAAAGACGCAAAAATATCTGTTGGAACTGAGAAATCGCCATCTTCAACTAAAAAAATAAGAGAAGACAAAATTAGGCTATAAAAATCATATCACTTAATATAAAAATCCATATCTTCCAGAAAATTTAGAAAATAGCCCGGATCTTAGAAAAATCTACACAAATGTTTGTTGGAAATCGGAGATCTTCTTCTTCAACTAAAAGAAGAAGACAAAATTAGGTCAAAAAATCATATCATTTAATAAAAAGATCTATAACTTTCCGAAAATGTAGAAAAATAGTCGCAAGCTCAGAAATATCTGCAAAAATGTCCGTTGAAAGCGGGAGAACAACATCTTCAAGTGAAAAATAATAGAAGACAAAATTAGGCTAAAAATTCATATCATTTGATAAAAAGAGTCATATATTCAATAAAATAAAGAAAATAGCACCAAGCTCAAAAAAATCCACAAAAATGTCTGTTGGAATATGGAGATTGCCATTTTCAACTGAAAAAATAAGAGAAGACAAAATAAGGCTATAAAAGTCATATTATTTAATTAAAGTTATATATCTTACAGAAAATGTAGAAAATAGCACAGAGATAAGAAAAATCCGCAAAATGTCTGTTGGAACCGGGAAATCGTCATCTTCATCAGAAAAATATGTGAAGATAGAATTCGCAAAAATCTCCATTGGAACCGTGAGCGCGCCATCTTCAACTGAAAAATAAGAGAAGATAACATTATGCCAAAAATCATATCCTTTAAAAAATGATCCATATCTTCATAAAATGAAGAAAAATAGCCCCAAGGTAACAAAAATCAATAAAAATGTCCGCTGGAATTGGTAGATCGCACTATTCAATTGAAAAATAAGAGAAGAAAAACGTAGGATATAAAAATCATATTATTTAATAAAAAAATTCATATCTTCCATAAAATGTAGAAAATAGCACCGGGCTTCAAAAAATCCGCAAACATTTTCGTTGGGACTGAAAGATCGCCATCTTCAACTGAAAAATAAGAGTAGACAAAATTAGGCCAAAAATCATATCATTTTTTAAAAATATCCACATCTTCAAGAAAATTTAGAAAACAGCCCCGAGGTCAGAATCATATGCAAAACTGTCCATTGGAATCGGAAGATCTCCATCTTCAATTGATTAATAGGAGAAGACAAATTCTGTCCAAAAATCATATCATTTAACAAAAAGATTCATAACTTCACAAAAATGTAGAAAAATAGTCTCGAGCTCAGAAATATCCACAAAAATGTCCATTGGAACAGGGAGATTGCCATCTTCAACTGAAAATAAGAGAAAACAAAATTAGGCTAAAAATCATATCATTTAATAAGATTCATTTCTTCAATAAAATATAGAAAATATCACTGAGCACAAAATCCCCAAAAATACCCGTTGGAACAGGGAGATTGGCATCTTCAAATAAACAATAAGGGGTAATAAAATTTGGCCAAAAATGATATCATTTAATAACATGATACATATCTTCTAGAAAATGCAGAAAATATGAGCCCAGAAAAATCCACATAAATGTCCGTTGGAACAGTGAGATCGCTATCTTCAATTGAAAAATAAGAGAAGGAAAAATTAAGCAAATAATCATATAATTGAACTAAAAGATGCATATCTTCCAAAAAATACAGAAAATAGCTCCGAGCTAAGTAAAATCTACAAAAATGTCTGTTTGAACCGGGAGATCACCATCTTCAACTGAAAAATAAGAGAAGACAAAACTAGGCTAGAAAAATCATATCTCTTATTTTAAAGATACATATCTTATAGAAAATTTAGAAAAGAACCAGTAGCTAAAAATGCAAAAACGTCCGTTGGAACTGGGAAATCACCATCTTAATCTGAAAAATAAGAGATGACAAAATTAGGCATAAAAACCAAATTATATAATAAAAAGATCCATATCTTCCAGAAAATGTAGAAAATAGCTTCGACGTCAAAAAAATCCGCAAAAATATCCGTAGGAACAGAGAGAACGCCATCTTCAACAAAAAAATAAGAAAAGACAAAATGTAACGGTCTGTTTTCGTTGTACGTTTTACGTGCACGTAGATTTGATTGTGCACGTATTTATTTTAGACTTTATTTGTTTTGAACACTTTAGTGTGATATGTCGTTGTGATCATCTCTGAGAGTATTAAATTGTGGCACTAATTTGGAACGACATTTCTCGGGTCGTTCTCCCACAATTTGATCTTATTCGAAGAGACGTTGCGATTTTCACTTTTGACGAGAGACGTTTCTATTTTTAGTTTCATCACTCGACGTCAAAATTGAGATCTGTCTTCTTAGTTTTCCTTCTCTCGTCGTCCCGATCACCCCAATATTTATTTCACAATTTTCGGATTTCATTTGACCTACTTTACTTTTTTAGCAAAGCTTTAAATATTTTTAAATACTAAGTTTTAAAGTATTTTCGACCCAATATAATTTCTATTAGATTATAACTCTTCAAAACTATTTTTGACCCAAGCCCCTAGCCTTGGCCGCACCCACACATGCTTGGGTGTTGGTGAGGGTGAATAATTGGGTTTAAAATCAATTTTAAATTCAAATATTAACCATAGACCAAGTCAACCCTCATACCCTATTTAAACAACCCCTAGGATAACCCATTTTCACAAGAGAACAAACCCTAGCCGCCCCCACAACTCAAAATCTCGCATGCGACGTTCGTCGCAACGTAGCCCCGCAGCCGCCCGCACCGACCGAAGGATTCCCCCACATCGCCCGCTCGCCCGCTCCGTTGCAACTTGCAACGTTGCAACCCCGCTCCGCAAGCGCCCGACCGACGCTTCCGCAGTGTCTGACCGACCAAAGCACCCGCACCGCCGCTCGTTGCAACCCCCGCTGCGTTGCAACACCCGCCCGCAGTGTCTGGCCGAGAGAAATCCTCGCAGCGACCTGTGTCTAACCGAGCGACGTTCGTCGCAACGTCGCAACTCTCGCACCGCTTGCCACCGTGGGCCCCCAAGTTCTTCAGAGTTGTTGTGGGTCCCCCATTGACCCCTAGAACTGCTGTGGGTCCCAACCAAGTGCTTCTTCTTTGCCGTTGGACTATTTTGACGTTGCGATACGTCGTAGCCCGTCGTCGCACGTTCTAGCTTTGGAATCTTGGTTCGTTGAACTGGTTGCTGCCCAGGCCATTCGAGCGAGGAATCTATTTTGGAATTTGGACTAGGAGCGCGTTCTTATTTTCCAACCCCTGGCGTCGCTACCCGACGCCAGTGTAGCTTTCGCGTCGTGTTGAGGTAACGCTTTGCACCCCTAGGACCCCCAACCTATTGCATGTTAATCAAGACTAAAATCGATGTTTTTAAATGTTTTGGAATCACTAATCAAGATAATTTAAAATGGGAATGTAGGCTGGTGGACTTGTGCACGTAGGTTGTTTGTGACTTTGGACTCTTTGGACGGTGTTTTTCAGACGTCGGTTTTCAGGCAAGTGAAACTTGTCCGTTGCTTGTTTAGGCCATATTTTAGGTCACTTTTGTACCGTAGCGTAAAAGAGACTAGGCAGTGAAATGATAGCTGCCTAGACGCCTAATTGATCTAGTTTGACAACGAAACTAGATCCGTCACCTCATTTGATCTAGCTTGACAACGAAGCTAGATCCAACCCTTTAACTTGTTTTGTTCATGCATTTGTAACTGCAATGTTTAAATTCCTTAACTGTACGCGTTTAAATTACAGCTTGACATGTCATGCCATCCATGTCTGATTGTTGCATTCGTAGCACACGCTACTATACTTGTACTTGCTTGTTGATGCTAGGTGCACCCCTATGCCATATTGAAAAACACTTCCTGGCTCGTGATCCAGAAGCGAGCATTCATGTTCGGGGGTAAAGCCCTGGCTCTATACACGTGGAGGGGTAGGGTTGAGCGACCACTCAGCTTAGAAGTGTGCCCGTACAGCCACTTCAGCTGTAAGGCATGAACTCTGTGCACGACATGAAAACGTGATTTGTGATTGTTAGTAGTTTGCTACTCTTGCCATGCCATGCTAGTTGCCTGTCGTACTTTACTTTTCCTGTTGCACTCATACTTTAATTGCCATGTCATTGCATCATGCTAGAACTGCTAGGTTGCTTGCTTTACTTTAAGTTTCCTTGCACAAGTCTTTTTAGACTTGCTGACATGTGCCCCTTGCTCTCTTGGGTGTCACATGTTAGACCCTGAGCCAGAGACCGTTGCTGAGGACGTGGTGTTTGCTGACGCTGAACCGGAGCCCACGTTTGACGAGGAGTTTGTGGACACCGTAGACCAGTCTTAGAGACTGTTCTGAGTTACTTCTTTTTAGATTGATGTTAGCTGTCGGTGCGTAGCACCTTTACTTTCCGTACGTTGTACTTTTGTTGGCCATGCTTGGGCCTTAGACCCTTTTTTCTTTTCAGCCTGGTGGCTTTTTGTGATGTTGGAACTTATTGTTGGACATTCTGAGATTGGTTATTTTATGTCTCTCTCTTTTTTATTATTATTGTTTCGTATCGCATTTGCAAGGACCTGCCATTTAAAGTTCATTGACGCTTATCAGACTTGCAGCTTCGCAGCTTCAAGTCTGAGCGGACCTACTCACGTCTCGCCTCCATGTTTTTGGGAAGCGGGGCGTGACAGGTTTTGTTGGTGGCCCATGTAGGTTTCCTCTTGCAACTGCAAATTATCGGAACAACGATAGTAACAGAATGTCCAGTAAATAAATCACAACATCCAAGTCATAAGCTTTGAGTCTAATTTTTGTTCGTTTTCCTATGTCATTAGATGGCCGAAAGACGACAGACCCGAGCTGGTGGTGGGCCCAATCGTGTTGAGGAGCCGGATAGAGAGCCCACCAATGCTGAGATCATGAAGATGATGCATCAGATGATGCAGGTGAAGCAGGGTATGCTTCAGAATACCCAAAATGCCTCTCGCTTCGAGCCGGGAGCAAAGCAGTTTCGGGAGCTGGGCCCGACTCACTTTGATGGATCTGAAGGACCGTTAGCTGCTGAGGAGTGGATCAGAAATACTGAAGATAATTTGAAGATGTCAAAGATCAACCCGGCTGGATGGGTTGAGTTGGTGAAGAAGCAGCTCAGGGATAATGCCCGCAACTGGTGGGATGCAGAAGAGGAGCTGTTGGTGAAGCCGATACCTTGGGCTACTTTCAAGTCCAGGTTTGATGATGAGTACTTTTCGAAGGCTGTCAGGAGGGAGATGTTGCAGCGATTCATTAAGTTGAAGCAGGGAAATCTGATGGTGGACCAGTACCATCAGGAGTTCACCAGGCTGAGTCGTTTCGCACCGAAGATGGTGGAGGATGCTGAGGAGAAGGCTCAGAGGTTTCTGCAGGGCCTTTCCCTAGACTTGCAGAGCCTGATGTCTTCGTCAGATCTGGATTCGTATCAGAAGTTGCTGGTAGCTGCTAGGAGGCAGGAGCTGATTGCGAGGCAGAAGAGAGGACAGATTCTGGAGCTGGGAAGAGGCCTATGGAGCAGGCCAGAGGAGTGGTTAGGCCTGGGTTCAAGCCTAATCAGCCAGTGCAGTTCAAGAGGCCAGGAGGGCCTACTCAGAAGACTTGCCATTTCTGCGGCAAGACTGGCCACATCAAGGAGCAATGCAGGAGATTTCTGGGGCAGTGCCTGATCTGTGGAGATGCTACTCATGTAGCGAAGGATTGTCAGCATGCGAACCAGATGAGGAGAGGACCTGATGGAGCACAGTTACAGAGGAGACCAGTTGCAGCCCAGCCCTTGCAGCAGAGAGCACCTATACCTGCTGGACGTGGAGCGCCTCTCATTCCGCAGAAGCAGGCATTTCAGCATGCTGTTCAGCCGAGGAGGCAGGCTTTCCTGATGACTGCAGTAGAGAGTGAGGCTGTGGATGAGGTTATCGCAGGTAACCCTCTGTCTAGTTGTCCCTTCCTTAGTTAGTTTGGTTGTTAGCTTATGTTTGGTTGCTTGCATATGATTGTTTGTTAGAATAGGGTTTGATTGTTAGATTGTCTGTTAGGTGTGATTTTGGTTTGCACATTTCCTACACGAGTCCTCTTTGACTCTGGTGCATCGATGTGCATTATATCCCGGAGCTTCGTGGAGTCCTCTTTGACTCTGGTTCATCGATGTGCATTATATCCCGGAGCTTCCTGCACGAGTCCTCATTCCGCAGAAGCAGGCGTTTCAGCATGCTGTTCAGCCGAGGAGGCAGGCTTTCCTGATGACTGCAGTAGAGAGCGAGGCTGTGGATGAGGTTATCTCAGGCAACCCTCTGTCTAGTTGTCCCTTCCTTAGTTAGTTTGGTTGTTAGCTTATGTTTGGTTGCTTGCATATGATTGTTTGTTAGAATAGGGTTTGATTGTTAGATTGTCTGTTAGGTGTGATTTTGGTTTGCACATTTCCTGCACGAGTCCTCTTTGACTCTGGTGCATCGATGTGCATTATATCCCGGAGCTTCGTGGAGAAGCATTTCTTGAAGACATCCCCTCTTCCCAAGAGTTGGAACATCGTTACAGGAAATGGTGTGATCTCGGTGCATCGTGGTTGTAATTCTTGCCCTTTGGTGGTCTGTGGACATGAGCTTTACGCTGATTTTATTGTCCACGACATCATCAACTATGATGCAGTGCTTGGGATGGATTGGCTAGCAAGTTTCTATGCTACGATTGATTGTCGGAGGAAGAAGGTGGTGTTCGAGATCCCTGGACATCCAGTGTTTAAGTTCAGCCGAGGTAGCAGTTCGCTTGGCCCTGTCAGATTTCGGGCCAGACCGGTGGAGATCATTGCTATGCAGATGGAGCAGAGTAGACTAGCTGTGGTGCGTGAATTCGACGACGTCTTCCCCGAGGAGAAGTCTGGATTGCCGCCCGATCGAGCTCTCGAGTTTTCAATCGATCTTATTCCGGGAGCGCAGCCTATTTCGAAGGCACCGTATCGTATGGCTCCAGCTGAGTTGGAGGAGTTGCGTAGGCAGCTGGATGAGCTTTTACAGAAGGGTAACATTAATCCCAGTGTTTCTCCGTGGGGAGCACCAGTTCTGCTGGTGAAGAAGAAGAATGGTTCGCGTCGCATGTGTGTGGACTACAGGGAGCTGAATGCTGTGACCATCAAGAATATTTATCCATTACCTCGTATAGATGACATTTTTGATCAGCTTGAAGGATCGAGGGTGTTCTCTAAGTTGGATCAGAGGAGTGGTTATCATCAGCTCAAGGTGAAGATAGAAGATATTCAGAAGACATCGTTCAGGACGAAGTATGGTCACTACGAGTTCGTGGTGATGCCCTTCGGTGTAACCAATGCGCCCGCAGTTTTTTTGAACTTGATGAATCTGATCTTCTACGATTTGCTAGATAAGTTTGTCGTTATCTTTATTGATGACATCTTAATCTACTCAAGGTCAGAGGAAGAGCATGCGTCGCACTTGAGGACAGTGTTGGAGATTTTGAGGAAGCATCGTTTGTATGCAAAGTATTCCAAGTGCGAGTTTTGGCTGGATAGAGTTACTTTTCTCGGGCACGTGGTGTCAGGAGATGGTATATCAGTGGATCCTGAGAAGATTAAGGCTATCAGAGAGTGGCCTGTTCCGTAGTCAGCGTCTGAGATCCGGAGTTTCCTTGGACTTGCAGGTTATTATCGGCATTTCATTAAGGACTTCTCCCGTATTGCTGAGCCGATGACCAGGCTGACACGAAAGGATGTACCATTCGTTTGGTCTGATGATTGCGAGAAGGCTTTTGGTGTTCTGAAGGAGAGGTTAACGAATGCCCCTGTTCTTGCTGTGCCTGATCGGAGTGGAGGATTCGAGATCTTTTGTGATGCTTCTGGCAAAGGTCTCGGTTGTGTTTTGCACCAGCATGGGCACGTGGTTGCGTATGCTTCTCGTCATCTTAAGGCTCATGAGAAGAATTACCCGACACACGATTTGGAGTTGGCTGCAGTCGTGTTTGCGCTGAAGATTTGGAGGCACTTCCTGCTGAGTGAGAAGGTGAAGATCTTCACCGATCACAAAAGCTTGAATTACATTTTTACTCAGAAGGAGCTCAACATGCGACAGCGTCGATGGTTGGAGCTCATGGCAGATTATGAGATTGATTTGCAGTATCACCCTGGTAAGGTGAATGTGGTTCTAGATGCGCTGAGTAGACTTCCAGCGGTGATGATGTTGACTTCGCAGTGGAGATTGCAGCAGGATTTTTGCGAGTCTGGTATTGAGATTATTCTTCCTGGAGAGGCTTCTTCGTTGATGAGTATGCAGATACAATCGACGATCGTGGATAGGATCAAGGCTGGACAGGCTGGAGATGCTAAGCTGGTGAAGATACGAGAGCAGGTGGAAGCCGGTCTGCGGACTGACTTCTTGATTCATGAGGATGGTTCGCTGAGGTATGGAGCCAGGTTGTGTGTGCCAGCTGGGGATATCAGAGAGGAGTTATTGGTTGAGGCACACAGTTCGCCGTATTCTGTACATCCGGGTGGCACCAAGATGTATAAGGATCTTCGCCTGAACTATTGGTGGCATGGTATGAAGAGGAGTGTGGCTCGGAGTGTAGCCAAGTGTCTGGTTTGCCAGCAGGTAAAGGCGGAGCATCAGCGTACAGCAGGGTTGCTACAACCGCTTCCGATTCCGGAGTGGAAGTGGCAACACATTACTATGGATTTCGTGACTAGACTATCTCGGAGTCCGAAGCAGAATGACGCGATTTGTGTGATCGTAGACCGATTGACCAAATCCGCGCACTTTATTCCCTTCCGAGTAGGACAGTCTACTGAGACGCTAGCGAGGAGATATATGGAGGTAAATTCTTTTACTCTTCGATTTTATTTCCTTTCCCTAGTTTAGATAGTGATGTAACGTGAATCGTGCAGGAGATCGTACGACTTCACGGAGTCCCCGTGAGTATCGTGTCGGACAGAGACACCAGATTCACGTCTCAGTTTTGGCAGAGTCTGCAGAAGAGCTTGGGTACGAGTCTGAGTTTTAGCACGGCGTACCACCCGCAGACGGATGGCCAGTCCGAGAGGACGATTCAGATTTTGGAGGACATGCTGAGAGCGTGCATGTTGGACTTCAAGGGATCTTGGGAGGATAATCTCCATCACGTTGAGTTTGCCTACAATAACAGCTACCAGGCGAGTATTGGTATGACGCCTTTTGCCGCGCTATATGGGAAGAAATGTCGATCGCCACTGAGCTGGGATGACATTGGAGATCGGGAGCTGTTAGGACCAGAGATGATTGTGGAGGCCGTGGATGTTGTGAGGAACATCCGGGAGAAGCTGAGGATTGCACAGGACTGTTTCAAGCATTGGGCTGATGCTAAACAGAGGCCTTTGGAGTTTCAGCCTGGAGATCACGTCTTTCTGAAGATTTCTCCGAACCGCGGAGTTATCCGATTTGGGAAGAGAGGCAAGCTGAGTCCGAGGTACATTGGGCCGTTTGATGTCCTGGAGAGAGTGGGAGCCGTGGCTTATCGCTTGGCGTTACCACCATCGCTGGAGGGTGTTCACGACGTATTTCACGTATCTCAGTTACGTCGATACGTTAGTGATCCGTCCCATGCTGTGGATTTCTCGGAGATCACGGTTCGTCTGGATCTTATCTATGATCAGCAGCCAGTTGAAATTCTGGATCGATGGCAGAAGCAGCTAAGGAACAAGACCGTCGACTTGGTTCGAGTGCAGTGGCGTCACGGTTCCCCTGGGGAGTCCACCTGGGAGCGTGAAGATGACATGAGAGAGCGCTTCCCGCACCTCTTCCCGAGCAGTGCTTGATGTTGATTCTGATGACGGAATCATTTCTAAGGTGGGGAGGATGTAACGGTCTGTTTTCGTTGTATGTTTTACGTGCACGTAGATTTGATTGTGCACGTATTTATTTTAGAATTTATTTATTTTGAACACTTTAGTGTGATATGTCGTTGTGATCGTCTCTGAGAGTATTAAATTGTGGCACTAATTTGGAACGACATTTCTCGGGTCGTTCTCCCACGATTTGATCTTATTCGAAGAGACGTTACGATTTTCACTTTTGACGAGAGACGTTTCTATTTTTAGTTTCGTCACTCGACGTCGAAATTGAGATCTATCTTCTTATTTTTCCTTCTCTCGTCGTCCCGATCACCCCAATATTTATTTCACAATTTTCGGATTTCATTTGACCTACTTTACTTTTTTAGCAAAGCTTTAAATATTTTTAAATACTAAGTTTTAAAGTATTTTCGACCCAATATAATTTCTATTAGATTATAACTCTTCAAAAATATTTTTGACCCAAGCCCCTAGCCTTGGCCGCACCCACACATGCTTGGGTGTTGGTGAGGGTGAATAATTGGGTTTAAAATCAATTTTAAATTCAAATATTAACCATAGACCAAGTCAACCCTCATACCCTATTTAAACAACCCCTAGGATAACCCATTTTCGCAAGAGAACAAACCCTAGCCGCCCCCACAACTCAAAATCTCGCTTGCGACGTTCGTCGCAACGTAGCCCCGCAGCCGCCCGCACCGACCGAAGGATTCCCCCGCATCGCCCGCTCACCCGCTCCGTTGCAACTTGCAACGTTGCAACCCCACTCCGCAAGCGCCCGCTCGACGCTTCAGCAGTGTCTGACCGACCCAAGCGCACGCACCGCCGCTCGTTGCAACCCCCGCTACGTTGCAACCCCCGCCCGCAGTGTCTGGCCGAGAGAAATCCTCGCAGCAGCCTGTGTCTGACCGAGCGACGTTCGTCGCAACGTCGTAACTCTCACACCGCTTGCCACCGTGGGCCCCCCAAGTTCTCCAGAGTTGTTGTGGGTCCCCCATTGACCCCTAGAACTGCTGTGGGTCCCACCCAAGTGCTTCTTCTTCGCCGTTGGACTATTTTGATGTTGCGATACGTCGTAGCCCGTCGTCGCACGTTCTAGCTTTGGAATCTTGGTTCGTTGATCTGGTTGTTGCCCAGGCCATTCGAGCGAGGAATCTATTTTGGAATCTGGACTAGGAGCGCGTTCTTATTTTCCAACCCCTGGCGTCGCTACCCGACGCCAGTGTAGCTTTTGCGTCGTGTTGAGGTAACGCTTTGCACCCCTAGGACCCCCAACCTATTGCCTGTTAATCAAGACTAAAATCGATGTTTTTAAATGTTTTGGAATCACTAATCAAGATAATTTAAAATGGGAATGTAGGCTGGTGGACTTGTGCACGTAGGTTGTTTGTGACTTTGGACTCTTTGGACGGTGTTTTTCAGACGTCGGTTTTCAGGCAAGTGAAACTTGCCCGTTGCTTGTTTAGGCCATGTTTTAGGCCACTTTTGTACCGTAGCGTAAAAGAGACTAGGCAGTGAAATGATAGCTGCCTAGACACCTAATTGATCTAGTTTGACAACGAAACTAGATCCGTCACCTCATTTGATCTAGCTTGACATCGAAGCTAGATCCAACCCTTTAACTTGTTTTGTTCATGCATTTGTAACTGCCATGTTTAAATTCCTTAACTGTACGCGTTTAAATTACAGCTTGTCATGTCATGCCATCCATGTCTGATTGTTGCATTCTTAGCACACGCTACTATACTTGTACTTGCTTGTTGAGGCTAGGTGCACCCCTATGCCATATTGAAAAACACTTCCTGGCTCGTGATCCAGAAGCGAGCATTCACGTTCGGGGGTAAAGCCCTGGCTCTATACACGTGGAGGGGTAGGGTTGAGCGACCACTCAGCGTAGAAGTGTGCCCGTACAGCCACTTCAGCTGTAAGGCGTGAACTCTGTGCACGATATGAAAACGTGATTTTTGATTGTTAGTAGTTTGCTACTCTTGCCATGCCATGCTAGTTGCCTGTCGTACTTTACTTTTCCTGTTGCATTCATACTTTAATTGCCATGTCATTGCATCATGCTAGAACTGCTAGGTTGCTTGCTTTACTTTCAGTTTCCTTGCACAAGTCTTTTTAGACTTGCTGACATGTGCCCCTTGCTCTTTTGGGTGTCACATGTTAGACCCTGAGCCAGAGACCGTTGCTGAGGACATGGTGTTTGCTGACGCTGAGCCGGAGCCCACGTTTGACAAGGAGTTTGTGGACACCGGAGACCAGTCTTAGAGCTTGTTCTGAGTTACTTCTTTTTAGATTGTTATTAGCTGTCGGTGCGTAGCACCTTTACTTTCCGTACGTTGTACTTTTGTTGGCCATGCTTGGGCCTTAGACTCTTTTTTCTTTTCAGCCTGGTGGCTTTTCTGTGATGTTGGAACTTATTGTTGGACATTCTGAGATTGTTTATTTTATGTCTCTCTCTTTTTTATTATTATTGTTCCGTATCGCATTTGCAAGGACCTGCCATTTGAAGTTCATTGACGCTTATCAGACTTGCAGCTTCGCAGCTTCAAGTCTGTGCGGACCTACTCACGCATCGCCTCCATGTTTTTGGGAAGAGGGGCGTGACACAAAATTAGGCCAAAAATATCATTTAATAAAATGATCCAAATTTTCCTTAATATGTAGAAAAATTGCCCCATACTTAGAAAATCTATAAAAATGTCAGTTGGAACTCGGAGATCGCCATCTTCATCTAAAAATATGAAAAGATAAAATTAGGCTAAAAATCATATTATTTATTAAAAAGATCCATATCTTCCATAGAATATAGAAAATAGCATCTACGTCAAAAATCCACAAAATGTTCGTTGGAACCGGGAGAACGCCATCTTAAACTGAAAAATAAGAGAAGACAATAAGGCCAAAACCTATCATTTAATAAAAAGATCATCATGAACAACTGGAAAATAAGAGAAGACAAAATTAGGCACCAAAAATCATATCAAAAAATATAAAGATCATTATGTTCCAGAAAATATAGAAAATAGTCTCGAGCTCAAAACAATATGTAAAAAATTTCGTTGGAAACGGGTGATCGCCATCTTCAACTAAAAAATAATAGAAGACGAAATTAGACCATAAAAATCATTTCATTTAATATATAATCCATATCTTACAGAAAATGTAGAAAATATCCCAGAGCTCAGAAAAATCAGCATAAATGTCCGTTGGAACCGGGAGATTGCCATCTTCAGTTAAAATAAGAGAAGACAAAATTAGGCCACAAAAATCATATCATTTAATACAAACATCCATATATTCAATAAACTGTTGAAAATATTTCAGAGTTTAGAAAAATCCGTAAAATGCCTGTTGGAATTGGGAGATCGACATCTTAAACTAACAAAATCAGAGAAGACAAAATTAGGCTATAAAAATCATATCATTTAATCTAAAGATTCATATCTTACAAAAAATTTAGAAAATAGCCCGGAGCTTAGAAAAATAATCGAAATTTGTTGTAACCGATGATCTTCATTTGCAAAAGAAGAGAAGAATAAATTATGCCTAAAAATCATAGCATTTAATGAAAAGATCCATATTTCCAGAAAATGTAGAAAATAGCATCTAGGTCAAAAAAATCCGCAAAAATCGCCGTTGGAACCGTGAGAACCCCATCGTCAATTGAAAAATAAGAGAAAATAACAATATGCCAAATATCATATCATTTAATAAAATGATCTATTTCTTCCATAAAACGAAGAAAAATTGCCCCATACTAACAACAATTAGTAAAATGTTCGCTGGAATCGATAGATCGCAATATTCAAATAAAAAATAAGAGAAGAAAAACATAGATATAAAAATTATATCATTTAACAAAAAATTCATATCTTTCATAAAATGTAGAAATTAGTACCAAAATTCGAAAATTATGCAAAAATTTCAATTAGATCTAAAGATCGCCATTTTCACCTGAAAAATAATAAAAGACAAAATTAGACCAAAAATCTTATCATTTAATAAAAAGATAAATTTCTTCTAGAAAATTTAGAAAATAGTCTCAAAGTCAGAATAATACGCAAAATGTCTGTTCGAACGAGAGATCGCAATCTTCAACTGAAAAATAAAAGAAGACAAAATTAGGCCAAAAACATATAATTTAATAAAAAGATCCATAACTTTTCGAAAATGTCGAAAAATAGACCCAAGCTAAGAAAAATCCGCAAAAACGTCCCTTGGAACCGGGAGATCACCATCTTCATCTAAAAAAAATAAGAGATGACAAATTAGATTATAAAAATCATATCATTTAATATAAAGATTAATATTATACAAAAATATAGTAAATAGATCGGAGCTCAAAAAATCCGCATAAATGTCATTTGGAACCGGGAGATCGCCATCTTCAAATTAAAAAAAGAGAAGACAAAATTGGGCCAACAAATCATATCATTTCATAAAAAGATACAAAACTTCCAGAAAATGTAGAAAAATCTCCAAAAATGTCTGTTGAAGCCAGGAGATTGCCATCTTCAACTAAAAAATAACAGAATACTAACGTAGGCTATAAAAATCGTATTATTTAATAAAACGTTCTATATCTTCCATAAAATGTAGAAAATAACACCGAGGTCCAAAAAAACCCAAATATGTCAGTTGGAACCGGAAGATTGCCATCTTCAACTAAAAATAAGAGAATACAACATTAGGGTATAAAAATCACATCATTTAATAAAAATATACATAGCTTTCGAAGATGTAGAAAATTGCCCGGAGCTCAAAAAAAGCCGCAAAAATATTCGTTGAAACCGGTAGATCACCATCTTCATCTGAAAAATATGAGAAGAAAAAATTAGGTCAAAAATTCATCTCTTTAATAAAATTCCATTACTTCCTGAAAATGTAGAAAAATAGCCCCGAGTTCAGAAAAATCGACAAAAATGTCCGTTAGAACCGGGGGATCGCCATTTTCCACCGAATATTTAGAAAAGACAAAATTAGGTTATAAAAATCATATTATTTAATATAAAGATTCAGGACCAATGGCCACATCGCTTAATTCTCTCAACTAACCCGGTATGCAGGGCGTGGGTCAGCCTTCCATACCCCACGGTCTGGTGCCTGACCACCCCACTTGTGAGGCGGTGCGAGAGTCCAGGTCAACAAAAAATATAAAGATTCAAATCATACAGAAAATGTAGAAAATATATCGTAGCTCAGAAAAATCCGAAAAATGTCCGTTGGATCCGGGAGATCACCATCTTCAACCGAAAAATAAAAGAAGACAAAATTAGGTCAAGAATCATATCATTTAATAAAAAGATACATATCTGCCCTAAAATGTAGAAAATTGCACCGAACTTAGGAAAATCCGCACAAATGTCCATTGGAACTGGGAGATCGCAATATTCAACTAAAAAGAGAGAAGACAAAACTAGGCCAAAAATCATATCATTTAATAAAAAGACTCAAATCGACAAAAATATCCGTTGAAACCAGAAGATCGCCATCTTCAACAGAATGTTAAGAGATGAAAAAATTCGGTTATAAAAATCATATCATTTAATATGAAAATTCATATCATACAGAAAATGTAGAAAATAGCTCGAAGTTCAGAAAAATCCGAAAAAATGTCCATTGAAACCGGTAGATCACCATATTCAATTAAAAAATAAAAGAAGACAAACTTAAGCCAAAAATCATATCATTTGATAAAAAATACATATATGCCATAATATGTAGTAAATAGCACTGAGCTAAGAAAAATCTGCACAAATGACCGTTGGAACTAGGAGATTGCAATATTAAACTGAAAAAATTGAAAACAAAATTTGGTCAAAAATTCATATCATTTAATAAAAAGATTCGTATCTTCAAGAATACGTAGAAAAAAGCCCAAAACTAAGAAAAAATCCGCAAAAATGTCTGTTGGAACCGGGAAATTGCTATCTTCAACTAAAAAAATAGGAGAAGACAAAATTAGGCTACCAAGATCTTGTCATTTAATAAAGAGATCCATATATTTAATAAAATATAGAAAATAGCCTGGAGCTCAGAAAAATCCGCAAAAAATATCCGTTGGAACTGGGAGATCGACATCTTCAATTGAAAAATAACAGAAGAATAAATTTGGATATAAAGATCATATCAATTAATATAAAGATTCTTATCTTTCAGAAAGTGTGCAAAATAGCCTCGAGCTTAGAAAAATCTGCAAAAATGTCCCTTGGAACCGAGAGAACATCATCTTCAACCGAAATATAAGAGAAGACAAAATTAGGCCAAAATATCATATCATTTAATAAAATGTTACATATCTTCCAAAAAGTGGAAAATAACCCGGAGCTCAGAAAAATCCGCAAAAAATGTCCGTTGGAACTGGGAGATCACCATCTTCAACCGAAATGTATGAGAAGACAAAATTAGGCCAAAATATCATTTCATTTAATAAAAAGATCGCTATCTTCAACTTGAAAATAAGAGAAGTCAAATTTAGGCTATAAAAATCATATCAATTAATAAAAAGATCCATATCTTTCATAAAATGTAGAAAATAGCACCAAGCTCAGAAAACGATATATAAAAATCTTATCAGTTGAAGATGGTGATTTACAGATATAGATGAAGATGGCGATTTCCTAGTTCCAAGCTGTAAAAAATCCGCAAAAATGTCTGTTGGAACCGACAATCGTCATTTTCAACTTTAAAAAAATAAGAGAAGACAAATTTAGGCCAAAATCCTATTATTTAATAAAAAGATGCATATCTTCCAAAAAATTAGGAAAATAGCCCCGAGGTCAGAATAATCTACAAAAATGCCCGTTGGAACTGGGAGATCGCCAAAAATCATATTATTTCATAAAAATACATATCTTATAGAAAATAAAAAAAGTTGTCCCAAGCTATGAAAAGTCTGCAAAAATGTCCGTTAAAACCGATAGATCGCCTCCTTCACCTTAAAAATAAGAGAAGAAAAATGTTGGCTATAAAAATCTTCCATAAAATGTATAAAATAGCACCGAGCTCAGAAAAATCCGCAAAAATATTAATTGGAACCGGGAGATCGCCAATTCAACTGAAAAATAAGAGAATGCAAACTTAGGCCAAAAATTAAATCATTTAATAAAAGATCCAGATCTTCCAGAAAATTTAGAAAATAGCCCCGAGGTAAGAATAATCTGCAAAAAATGTCTAATGGAATTGGGAGATTGCCATCTTCAACTTAAAAATAAGAGAAGACAAACTTTGGCAAAAAAATCATCTCATTTAATAAAAAGATTTATAAACTTCCCAAAAATGTAGAAAAATAGACCTGAGCTCAGGAAAAATCCGCCAAAATGTCCATTGAAACCGGGAGAACGCAATCTTCTACTAAAAAAATAAGAGAAGACAAAATTATTCTATAAAAATCATTTCTTTTAATATAAATATCCATATCTTATAGAAAATGTAGAAAATAGGCCGGAGCTCAAAAAAATCCGCACAAATGTAAATTGGAACCGGGAGATCGCCATCTTCAACTGAAAAAAGAGAAGACAAAATTGGGTCAAAAAATCATATCATTTAATAAAAATATCCATATCTTCTAGGAGAGGAAGAAAAATAATGCAAAACAAAAAAAAATCTGTAAAACTTTCTGTGGAAACAGGTAGATCGCCATTTCAACTGAAAAAATTAGAATATAGCAATCCACAAAAAATTCTGTTGGAACAGGGAGATCGTAAAATATAGAAAATATAGAAAATATAGAAAATAGAAAATCAATCATTTACTAAAAAGATCCTTAAATTCATAAAATATAGACAATAACACCGAGCTCATAAAAATCCACAAAAAAGTCTGTTGGAACAGGAATATCGTCATTTTCAACTGAAAAATAAGAAAAGATAAAATTAGGCCAAAAATTATATCATTTAATAAAATGATACTTATATTCCAGAAAATTTAGAAAATAGCCCCGAGGTCAGAATAATATGCAAAAAATGTATGTTGGAACTGAAAGAACGCCATATTCAACTGAAAAATAAGAGAATAAAAAATTAAACCATTAAAATCTTATCATTTAATATCTTCCAACATATGTAGAAAATAGTCTAGAGTTCAGAAAAATCCAAATTTTCGTTGGAACCGAGAGATCTCCATCTTCAACTAAAAAAATAAGAGAAGACAAATATAGGCTATAAAAATAATACCATTTAATAAAAAGTTCTTTATCTTCCATAAATTTTAGAAAAAAGCACCGAGCTCAAAAAAATCCGCAAAAATGTTCATTAGAACCATGGTCGCCACCTTCAACTGAAAAAATAAGAGAAGCCAAAATCAGGCAATAAAAATCGTATCATTTAATATAAAGATTCATATCTTATAGAAAATGTAGAAAATATCCTGGAGCTCAAAAAATCCGTAAAAATGTTCGTTAAAACCGGGAGATCATCATCTTCGTCTAAAAAACAGAGAAGACAAAAATTAGGCCAAAAAATCACATCATTTCATAAAAAGATCCATATCTTCAAGAAAATGTAGAAAAATAGCCTCAAGTTAAAAAATCTGCAAAAATATCCATTGGAACCGGGAGATCGCCATCTTCAACTGAAGAAAATAAGAGAAGACAAAAGTAGTCTATAAAAATCATATCATTTATAAAAATGTAATAAACAGTACCGAGCTTATAAAAATCTGCAAAAATGTCTGTTGGAACAGGAAGATCACCATCTTCAACTGAAAAATAAGAGAAGACAAAATTAGGCAAAAAATCTTATCATTTAATAAAAAGATCCATATCTTCCAGAAAATTTAGAAAATAATCCCGATGTCAGAATAATAGGCAAAATGTCCAGTAGAAATGGGAGATCGCTACCTTCAACTAAAAAAATAAAAGAAAAGACAATGATGCCAAAAGTCATATCATTTAAAAAAACATCCATAACTTCTCGAAAATGTTGAAAAATAGCCCCGAGCTCAGAAAAACCTGCAAAAATGTCCCTTGGATCATGGAGATCGACATCTTCAACTGAAAAATAAGATACGACAAAATTAGGTTATAAAAATCATATCATTTAATGAAAAGATTCATATTATACAAAAAATATAGAAAATATCCCTAGTTCAAAATAAATTCGCACAAATGTCCATTGGATCTGGGAGATCGCCATCTTCAAAGGAAAAAAAAAGAAGACAAAATTAGGCCAAAAAATCATATCATTGCATAAAAGATACATATCTTCCAGAAAATATAGAAAATTAGTCTCAAGCTAAAAAAATCTGCAAAAATGTTTGTTGGAACTGGGAGATCGCCATCTTTAACTGAAAAAATAAGAGAAGACAAACGTAAGCTACTTAAATCATATTATTTAATAAAAAGTTCTATATCTTTCATAAAATGTAGAAAATAGCACCGAGCTCAAAAAATACGCAAAAATGTCCTTTCTGGAACCGAGAGATTGCCATCTTCAATCAAAAAATAAGAGAATACAAACTTATGCTATAAAATCATATCATTTAATATTAAGATACAAAACTTTCCAAAAATTTAGAAAATAGCACTGAGCTCAGAAAAATCCGCAAAAATGTTTGTTGGAACCAGGGGATCACCATCTTCAACTGAATAATAAGAGAAGACAAATTAGGTTATAAAAATCATATCATTTAATATAAGGATTCATATCATATAGAAAATGTAGAAAATAGCTCGGAGCTCAGAAAAATCCGAAAAAATGTCCGTTGGAACCGAGAGATCGCCATCTGCAACTGAAAAATATAAGAAGACAAAATTAGGACAAAAACATATCATTTAATGAAAAGATACATATCGACCATAAATGTAGAAAGTAGCACCGAGCTCAGAAAAATCTGCGTAAATGTCCGTTGGAACTGGGAGATCGCAATATTCAACTGAAAAAAGAGAAGACAAAATTAGGCCAAAAATCATATCATTTCATAAAAAGATTCATATCTTCCAGAAAATGTAGAAAAAAAGCCCAAAGCTAAGAAAAATCCGTAAAAATGTCCGTTGGAGCCTGGAGATCGCCATCTTCAACTGAAAAATATGAGAAGACAAAAATTAGGCTATAAAAATCTTGTCATTTAATAAAGAGATCCATATCTTTAATAAAATGTAGAAAATAGCAAGGAGATCAGAAAAATCCGCAAAAATGTCCGTTCGAACAGGAAGATCACCATCTTTAACTGAAAAATAAGAAGAAAAAATAGGATATACAATTCATATCATTTAATATAAAGATTCTTATCTTCCGAAAGTGTACAAAATAACCCCCAAGCTCAGAAATTTCTGCAAAAATGTCCGTTGGAACCGGGAGATCGCCATCTTCAAATAAAAAAATAAAAGAAGATAAACTTAGGCCAAAATAGCATATCATTTAATAAAATGATACATATCTTCCAAAATGTGGAAAATAGCCCAGAGCTCAAAAAATTCGCAAAAATGTCTGTTGGAACCGGGTGATCAGCACCTTCAACTGGAATATTAGAGAAGAAAAACTTAGGCTAAAAATTATATCATTTAATAAAAAGATTCCATCTTTAACTAGAAAGGTTGAGAAGACAAACTAAGGCTATAAAAATCTTATCAAGTAATAAAAAGATAATTTTCTTTCATAAAATATAGAAAATAGCACCAAGCTCAGAAAATGATATATAGAATCTTATCTGTTGAAGATGGCGATTTTTCGGTTACAACAGACATTTTTATAGATGAAGATGGCGATTTCTCAGTTCCAAATTTTGTCTTCTCTTATATTTCAATTGAAGATGTCGTTTTCCCCTGTTTCAACAGACATTTTTGGCCAAAATTTTCTTCTCTGATGTCATTTAATAAAATGTTCCATATCTTCCAGAATATGTGAAACATGGTCCGAAGTTTAGAAAGATCCGCAAAAATGTCCGTTAGAACCAGAAGATCGCTATCTTCAATCGAATATATCAGGAGACAAAATTAGGCCAAAAAATGATATCGTTTAATAAAAAGATCGCCATCATCAACTGAAAAAGATGAGAAGACAAAAGTTGGCAACAAAAATCGTATCAATTAATATAAAGATCCTTATCTTTCAGAAAATATGTAAAATAGCACCGAGCTCAGAAAAATAAGCAAAAAATTTCGATGAAACCAAGAGATCGCCATCTTCAACTGAAAAAATAAGAGAAGACAAAAAATATACTATAAAAATCATATCATTTAATATAAAGATCTAAATCTTTCAGAAAATGTAGAAAATTGCCCGGACTTAGAAAAATCTGCAAAAAGTCCGTTAGAACAAGGAGATCGCCATCTTTAACGAAAAAAAATAAGAGAATACAAAATTAGTCCAAAAATCATATCATTTATAAAAAGATACATATCTTCCAGAAAAAGTAAAAAAATAGTCGCGAACTCAGAAAAATCCGCAAAAATGTCTGGAGCAAGGAGATCGCCAACTTTAACTGAAAACTAAGAGAAGACAAACTTATGCAGTACAAATCATATCATTTAATAAAAAGATAAATATCTTCCATAATATTTAGAAAATAACCCCGATATCAGAAAAATTCACAAAAATTCCATTGGAAACGGGATATCACCATCTTCGACTGAAAAAGATGAGAAGACAAACATAGTCAATAAAAATCATATCATTTAATAAAATGAACCACATCTTCAATGAACTATAGAAAATATTCCCAAGCTCAGAAAATCGACAAAAATGTTTGTTGGAAACAGGAATTTGCCATCTTCAAATAAAAAATAAGAGAGGACAAAATTAGGGCAAAAATTCATATCATTTAATAAAAAGTTCCATAACTTCCCAAAATATAGAAAAATAGTTCAGAAAAATCCGCAAAAATGTTTGTTGGAACCAGGGGATCGCCATCTTCAATTGAATAATAAGGGAAGACAAAATTAAGTTATAAAAATCATATCATTTAATATAAGGATTCGTATCATATAGAAAATGTAGAAAATAGCTCGGAGCTCAGAAAAATCCGAAAAAATGTCCGTTGGAACCGAGAGATCGCCATCTGCAACTGAAAAATATAAGAAGACAAAATTAGGACAAAAACATATCATTTAATGAAAAGATACATATCGACCATAAATGTAGAAAATAGCACCGAGCTCAGAAAAATCTGCGTAAATGTCCGTTGGAACTGGGAGATCGCAATATTCAACTGAAAAAAGAGAAGACAAAATTAGGCCAAAAAATCATATCATTTCATAAAAAGATTCATATCTTCCAGAAAATGTAGAAAAAAAGCCCAAAGCTAAGAAAAATCCGTAAAAATGTCCGTTGGAACCTGGAGATCGCCATCTTCAACTGAAAAATATGAGAAGACAAAAATTAGGCTATAAAAATCTTGTCATTTAATAAAGAGATCTATATCTTTAATAAAATGTAGAAAATAGCAAGGAGATCAGAAAAATCCGCAAAAATGACCGTTCGAACAGGAAGATCACCATCTTTAACTGAAAAATAAGAACAAAAATAGGATATAAAAATCATATCATTTAATATAAAGATTCTTATATTCCAGAAAGTGTACAAAATAACCCGAGCTCAGAAAATTCTGCAAAAATTTCTGTTGGAACTGGGAGATCGCCATCTTCAAATAAAAAAATAAAAGAAGATAAAATTAAGCCAAAATAGCATATCAATTAATAAAATGATACATATCTTCCAAAAATGTGGAAAATAGTCCGGAGCTCAAAAAATTCGCAAAAATGTCTGTTGGAACCGGGTGATCACCATCTTCAACTGGAATATTACAGAAGAAAAAATTATGCTAAAAATTATATCATTGAATAAAAAGATTCCATCTTTAACTGGAAAATTAGAGGAGACAAACTAAGGCTATAAAAATCTTATCAATTAATAAAAAGATAAATTTCTTTCATAAAATATAGAAAATAGCACCAAGCTCAAAAAAAGATATATAGAAATCTTATCTGTTAATTTTGTTTTCTCTGATTCTTAAGTTGAAAATTTCGATCTCCCAGTTCCAACTGATAAAGTATTTACAGTCGCCTGTAGAATTACAGTCGCCTGTGAAATGGTCATCTATAGTTTGAAGTCGTAAGTGTAAAAGTTGCATTTTTCTCAGCTCCTTTCCATCTCTAGTGACAGTCGCCTGCTGAATGATATTCAGTCACCTATGAATTCCTCTACAGTCGTCTGTGCACAACTTGTATTTTCTAGGCTTCATCCCAATGTGCAAGTCAGTTGACTGATGAAGTTTTTACACTCGCATGTCTATTTATAGTTGCCTGTGTAGCCTTCTACAGTCGCCAGTCCTGGCTCAGATTATAGCCGTTGGGAATTTTATAGCCGTTGACCAGTAGACTGTCAGTTGTTCATCAGTCGACTGCCTGTGCCATAAACTGCCAAAATCTAGCCGTTGCAGATTTATTCATTTTGGATTTTTGCTTGGGTTTGAGGGTTTCTTTTGGCTTCCTAAATATAGGAGATGGCTGAGTTCATTAGGACTCCTTGGAACTATTGAAGATCATTTGAGAATCATTAAGCCACTCTCAAACTCTTTCATTTCCCTCTTAAAGCTCATTCTCTCCTTCATGCATTGAAGTCAAGTTCAAGGGAAATCATCCAAGTGCTTTCAAGCTAATCTCATCACTTGGAGATCATCTTCTATGCCTTACGTTCATTAATGAGTAAGTTCATCTCAAGTCATAGGTAAGAGTATTTGTTTTACTTTATGTTTTCAACCCTAATTCTCTTTGTGGGAATTAGATACTCTCTTTGTGGGAGTTTAGTGTCCTAGTGTAGGACTAACCCTAATTCTCTATGTGGGAGTTAGTAATTCTCTGTGTGAGAATTTGACCCTTGAGTAGGGTTGGTTTGGTTCTTGTATAGGACAAAATCCTCTGTGTGAGGTACCTCTTTGTGAGATTGTATTCACTTCTCTTTGTGGGAATTATTGTGAATATTGGTGTGGATAGACGTACCCATGTTTGGGGAACTAAGGTGAAATATTGTGTTTATGTTTGGATTGATTGTGTTAATTAATTCCACTTGTATTTATTATTCTGTATTTTCAAATTAATTTTTAATTGCACAATTTATTGCCATTAATCTATTCAACCCCTTAAAGAGTGTTTATTGTTAGTATTGCAAGGTAGACGGTCCTTACAATATTTTGGCCTAATTTTGTCTTCTCTTATTCTCCAGTTAAAGATTGCAATCTCCCGGTTCATACAAACATTTTTACGGATTTTTCTAAGCCCATGATTATTTTCTATACTTGCTGGAAGGTATGGATCTTTTTATTACATTATATGAATTTTGTAGCTTAATTTTGTCTTCTATTATTTTTAAGTTGAAGATGGCAATGTCCCTGTTCCAACGGACATCTTGGCCGATATTTTTGAGCTCAGGACTATTTTCTACATGTTCTGTAAATATGTATATTTTTAAATGATATGATTTTTCTACCCTAATTTTGTCTTCTTTTATTTTTCAATTAATGATGGCAATGTCCCGGTTTCAAAGGAAATTTTTGCGGATTTTTTGAACTCATGGATATTTTCTACTTTTTATTTTAGATATGGATCTTTCTATTAAATGATATGATTTTTATAGCCTACGTTTGTCTTTTCTTATTTTTCACTTGAAAATGCCGGTTTCCCGGTTCCAACGGAAATTTTTGCGGATTTTTCTAACATCCGGGCTATTTTCTGTATTTTTTGGAATATTACGATCGTTTTATTTAATGTGATGATTTTTTTCTAATTTTGTCTTCTCTTAGCTTTTTGGTTGATGATGGCGATCTCCCGATTCCCACAGATATTTTTGAGGATTTTTCTAAGCTCTGTGCTATTTTTTGTATTATCTGGAAGATATCGAACGTTTTATTAAATGATATGATATTTTGGCCTAATTTTGTGTAGATTTTTCCGAGCTTGGGGATATTTTCAACATTTTATGGAAAATAAGAATCTTTATATTAAATGATATGATTAAATTTATTGCCTAATTTTGTCTTCTATTATTTTTCAGTTGAACATAACGATCTCCCGGTTCTAACGGACATTTTTGCGGATTTTCTATGCTCTGTGCTATTTTCTTTATTTTATGGAAGATATGGATCTTTTTATTAAATGATATGATTTTTATAGCTTAAGTTTGTCTTCTATTATTTTTAAGTTGAAGATGTCGATCTCCCGGTTCCAACAGACATTTTTGCAGATTTTTTGTAGCCCAATGCTATTTTCTACATTTTATGGCAGATATGGATATTTTTATTAAATGATAAGATTTTTATAACCTAATTTGTCTTCTCTTGTTTTCTAGTTGAAGATGGTGATATTTATATTGAATGATTTGATTTTTGGCCTAATATTGTCTTTCTTATATATCAGTTGAAGATGGAATTCTCTTGGTCCGAACAGACATTTTTGGGCATTTTTCTGAGCTTCAGGTTATTTTCCACATTTTCCAGAAGATATGGATCGTTTTATTAAATGATATGATTTTTGGCCTAATTTTGTCATCTCTTATTTTTTCGGTATAAGTTGGCGATCTCCCGGTTCCAACTGATATTTTTGCGGATAGTTCTGAGTTGCGGCTATTTTTCACATTTTCTAGAATATATGGATCGTTTTGTTTAATGATAGCAGAGAGGACAAAATTAGGCCAAAAATGTCCTTTGGAACCGGGAAATCATGATCTTTCGGTTTCAATGGACATTTTTGCAAATTTTCCTGAGATTGGAGTTATTTTCTGCATTATCTAGAAGATATGGATCTTTTTATAAATGATATGATTTTTCTAGCCTAATTTTGTCTTTTCTTATTTTTGACTTGAAGATATAGGTCTCCCAGTTCCAACAGACATTTTTGCGTATTTTTCTGACCACGAGACTATTTTCTGTATTTTTCTGAAAGATATCGATCATTTTATTAAATGATATGATTTTGACCAATATTTATCTTCTCATATTTTTTCGTTGATGATAGCGATCTCCCAGTTCCAACGGATATTTTTGCGGATTTTTCTGAGCTCTGGGGTATTTTCTGTATTTTCTGGAAGATATCGATCAATTTATTAAATGATATGATTTTTGGCTGATAGCATGTCTTTTTTAAAAATTTAGCAATCTCCCAGTTCCGACAGATATTTTTATGGATTTTTTGAGCTCCGGGATATTTTGTACATTTTTTGGAAAATAATAATCTTTATATTAAATGATATGATCTTTATTGTCAAATTATGTCTTCCCTAATTTTTTCATTTGAACATAGCGATCCCCGGTTCCAATGGACATTTATTCGGATTTTCTGAGATCGGTGCTATTTCTTTATTTTATGGAAGATATGGATGTTTTTATTAAATGATATGATTTTTATTATTTAAGTTTGTCTTCAATTATTTTTAAATTTAAGATGGCGATCTCCCGGTTTCAACGGACATTTTTGCGGATTTTTCCGATGTGAGTGATATTTTCTGCATTTTTGAAAGATAAGAATCTTTTTTAAAATAATATGATTTTATAACCAAAGTTTGTCTTCTCTTATTTTTCAATTGAAGATGGCGATCTTTATAGAAGATGATTTTTTTCGCCTAATTTTGTCTTCTCTTATATTTTAGTTGAAGATGTGATTCTCTCGGTCCCAAAGGACATTTTTGCGGATTTTTTTGAGCTCCGGGTTATTCTCCACATTTTCTGGAAGATATGGATTGTTTTATTAAATGATACGATTGTTGGACTAATTTTGTCTTCTCGTATTTTTCCTGTTGAAGTTGACGATCTCACGGTTCCAACTGCCATTTTTGCGGATATTTTTAAGCTCCAGACTATTTTCCACATTTTTCGAAAGGTGTGGATCGTTTTATTAAATGATATCGAAAAAGACAAAATTAGGCCAAAAATGTTTGTTGGAACCAGGAAATCATCATCTTCAATTTAAATATAAGAGAAGACAAAATTCGGAACCGGGAAATCACCATCTTCTTCTATAAAAATGTTCATTATAACCGGGATATCGTCATCTTCAACTTAAAAGATTTTTATATATCATTTTCTAAGCTTGTTGCAATTTTCTACATTTTATGAAAGATAGATACTATTTATTGAATGACCAGATTTTTCGGCCTAATTTTGTCTTCTCTTCCTTTTAAGTTGAAGATGGCGATCCCACTGTTCTAACAGACATTTTGCCGATATTTCTTAGATCGGTGCTATTTTCTGTCTTTTCTGGAAGATATGGATTATTTTTTAAATGATATAATTTTTTGGTTGATTTTGTCTTCTCTTATTTTGTTGTTGAAAATATCGATCTCCCGGTTCCAACAGACATTTTTTTTCGATTTTTATGAACTCTGTGATAATTTCTACATTTTCTGTATGATATAGACCTTTATATTAAATGATATGATTTTTAGGTTTTAAATTTGTCTTCTCTTATTTTTTATTGAAAATGTCGATCTCTCGGTTCCAACAGACATTATTTGGACTTTTCTGTCTCGGTGCTATTTTCTAAATTTTATGGAAGATATGGATCTTTTTATTAATTGGTATGATTTTTATCATCTCTGTTTATCATCTCTTATTTTTTAGTTGAAGATGGGGTCTCCCGGTTTAAACGGAAATGTTTGCAAATTTTTATGGGCTCGGGCTATTTTCTGCACTTTCTGGACGATATGGATCGTTTGATATGATTTTTTTACCTAATTTTGGTTCTCTTATTTTTCATTGAAGATGGCGATCGTTTGGTTCCAACGGACTATATTTGCAGATTTTTTTGAACTACGTGCTTTTTTCTACATTTTCTGTAGGATATGAATCTTGATAAATGATATGTTTTTATAACCTAATTTTGTCTTCTCTTCTATTTTCGATTGAAGAAGGCGGACCCCATGTTCCAACGGAATTTTTTGCGGTTTTTTCTAAGCTCGGGGCTATTTTCTACATTTTCCATAACATATGAATCTTTATATTAAATGATCTGATTTTTGTAGCCTAATTTTATTTTCAACATTTTCTGTTTGATATGATTTTTACCTAATTTTGGCTTCTCTTATTATTTTCATTGAAGATGGTGATCACTTGGTTCCAACGGACTTATTTATGGATTTTTTAAGCTACGTGCTTTTTTTTTACATTTTCTGTAGGATATGAATCTTTAAAAATGATATGATTTTTATAACCTAATTTTGTCTTCTCTTCTGTTTTCGGTTGAAGAAGACGGTCTCCATGTTCCAACGGACTTTTTGCGGTTTTTTCTAAGCTCGGGGTTATTTTTTTACATTTTCTATAAGATATGAATCTTTATATTAAATGATATGATTTTTGTAGCCTAATTTTATTTTTCTCTTATTTTTCAGTTGAATATGATGATCTCCCGATTCCAATGGACATTTTACAGACTTCTCTGACCTCCGGACTATTTTCTATATTTTTTGGAATATATGGATCTTTCTATTAAATGATATGATTTTTGGCCTAATTTTATCTTTCCATTGTTTAGTTGAGGACGATGATCTCCTGGTTCCAACAAACATTTTTAGCAGATTTTCTGAGCTCGACACTATATTTTACATTTTCTGTAAGATATGGATCTTTATAATAAAAGATATAATTTTTAAATCCTAATTTTGTCTTCCCTTATTTTTCAGTTGTAATGGCGATCTCCCAGTTCCACGGACATTGTTGCAGATTTCTCAGAACTCGGGATTATTTTCTTCATTTTCTGAAAGATATGGATGTTTTATTGAATGATATGATTTTTATAACCTAAGTTGATGGTGATTCCCGTTTTCAATGGAAAGTTTTGCATATTTTTATGAGCTTCGGCCTATTTTCCACATTTTTGCAAGACGTGGATAGTTTTATTAAATGATATGATTTTTAGGCCTAATTTTGTCTCCCCTTATTTTCCAATTGAAGATGGCAATCTCCCGGTTCCAACTGACATTTTTGCAGATTTTTCTGAGCTCAGGGCTATTTTCTACATTTTCTTGAAGATATGAATATTTTATTACTTTATATGATTTTTGTAGGCTAATTTTGTCTTCTATTATTTTTCAATGGAAGATGGCAATATTCCTGTTCCAACGGACATTTTTACCTATTTTTCTGAGCTCGAGACTAGTTTCTACATTTCTATAGGATATTGATATTTTTATTAGATGATATGATTTTTCTATCCTAATTTTGTTTTCTCTTTATTTTTTTTGAATTGAACATAGCGATCTCCCGATTTCAACGGAAATTTTTGCGAATTTTTTAACCTCGACGCTATTTTCTGTGTTTTATTGTCGATATGAATATTTTTTTAAATTATAAGATTTTTGTAGTCTACATTTATCTTCTCTCTTTTTTTACTTGAAGATGGCACTCTGCCAGTTCCAACAGACATTTTTGCGGATTTTTCTGAACTCGGTGCTATTTTCTGAATTTTCTGGAAGATACCGATCGTTTTATTACATGTTTTGATTTTTTTGGCCTAATTTTTCTTTCTCTTATTTTTAAGTTGAAAATTCCAATCTCCAGTTCCAACTGATATTATGCCGATTTTTCGGAGCTCGGGGCTAGTTGTACATTTTTTGAAAGATGTGGATCTTTTTATTAAATGTTATCATCGTTAGCCTAATTTTGTCTTCTCTTAGTTTAAGTTGAAGATGGCGATCTCACTGTTCCAACTGACATTTTGTCGATTTTTCTGAGAACGGGGCTATTTTTCTGCATTTTCTGGAAGATATGGATCGTTTTATGAAATGATATTATTTCTTGGTTTAATTTTGTCTTCGCTTATTTTTTTTCGTTGAAAATATCGATCTCCCGGTTCCAACGGACATTTTTGTGGACTTTTTCGAACTCTGGGATAATTTCTACATTTTCTGTATGATATGGCCCTTTATATTAAATGATATGATTTTTAGGTTTTAATTTTGTCTTCTCTTATTTTTTTCTATTGAAAATGTCGATCTCTCGGTTCCAACAGACATTTTTTGGACTTTTCTGTCTCGGTGCTATTTTCTAAATTTTATGAAAGATATGGATCTTTTTATTAAATATATGATTTTTATCGTCGTTGTTTATCATCTCTTATTTTTCAGTAGAAGATAGCAATTTCCCGGTTCCAACGGATATTTTTTGCAGAATTTTATGATCTCCGGGCTATTTTCTACATTTTCTGTAAGATATGGATCTTTATTAAATGATATGATTTTTATATCATAATTTTGTCTTCCCTTATTTTTTTCAGTTGAACATGGCGATTTCTCGGTTCCAACATACATTTTTGCAGATTGTTTTATAATTTGGTGCTATTTTCTACATTTTATGGAAGATATTGGTCTATATATTAAATGATACGATTTTTTAGGTTCTAATTTTGTCTTCTCTTATTTTTCTTTTGAAGATGGCGATCTCTCGATTCAAACGGACATTTTTTCGGATTTTTCTGAGCTCGGTGATATTTTTTAAATTTTATGGAAGTTATGGATCTTTTTATTAAATGATCTTCTCTTATTTTTTCAGTTGAAGATGGCGTCACCTGGTTCAAATGAAATTTTTTGCGAATTTTTATGAGCTCGGGGCTATTTTTTACATTTTCTGGAAGATATGTATCGTTTGATATGATTTTTTTGGTTTAATTTGGTCTTCTATTATTTATTTGTTGAAGATGGCGTCCTCTTGATTCCAATAGACATTTTTGTGGATTTGTTTGAGCGAGCTATTTTCTACATTTTCTGTAAGATATGGTTCTTTGTAAATGATATGATTTTTATAGTCTAATTGTGTCATCACTTATTTTTCATTTGATGATGGCGATCTCCTGGATCCAACAAACTTTTTTACGGATTTTTTTGAGCTCGGGTCTATTTTCTACATTTTCTGAAAGATACATATTTTTTATTAAATGATATTATTTTTGGACTAATTTTGTTCTCTTTTTTTGGACGTAGAAGGCAATCTCCTAGTTCCAACTTACTTTTTAAACGATATTATTTTTGGACTAATTTGTTCTCTTTTTTCGGTTGAAGAAGACGATCTCCCGGTTCCAACTTACTTTTTGGCGGATTTTTCTTAGCTCGGGGCTATTTTCTATATTTTCTGTAAGATATGGATCTTTATTTTAAATGAAATGTTTTTATAGCCTAATTTTATCTTCTCTTATTTTTCGATTGAATATGACAATCTCCCGGTTCCAACGAGCATTTTGCGGACTTCTCTGAGCTCTGGACTATTTTCTATATTTTCTGAAAGATATGGATCTTTTTATTAAATGATATGATTTTTGGCCTAATTTTGTCTTTGTTTTTTATTTGAAGATGACGATCTCCCGGTTCCAACAAACAATTTACGGATTTTTTAAGCTTAGCGCTATATTTGGCATTTTTAGTAAGATATGTATCTTTATATTTAATGATATGATTTTTAAATCCTAATTTTGTCTTCTCTTATTTTTTCAATTGTAGATGTCGATCTCCCGATTCCATCGGATATTGTTGCAGATTTTTCTAAGCTTGGGTTATTTTCTACATTTTGTGGAAGATATGGATGTTTTATTAAATGATATGATTTTTATATCCTACGTTTTTCTTCTCTTATTTTTCAGTTGAAGATGGCGATCTTTCGATTCCAACTGATATTTTCGCTGATTTTTCTGAGCTCGGGGCTCTTTCTAATTTTTTTTGAAAGATATTGATCTTTTTATTAAATGATAGGATTTTTGGCCTAATTCTATATTCTCTTATTTTTCAATTGAAGATGGCGATCTCCCGGTTCAAACGGACATTCTTTGTATTTTTCTGAGCCCATGACTATTTTCTACATTTTCTGGAAGATTGGATCTTTTGAATCGAAATATAATATTTTATTGCCTAATTTTATCCCCTCTTATTTTTAGTTGAAGATGGCGATTTCCCAGTTGCAATAGAAATTTTTGCAGATTTTTCTAAGGTCGAGTGTATTTTTAAATTTTATATAGTATATGGATCTTTTTATTAAATGATATGATTTTTATAGGCTAATTTTATCTTCACTTATTTTTCAGTTGAAGATGGCAATCTCCACTAACCAACTGACATTGTTACAGATTTTTCCGAACTCGGGCCAATTTCTACTTTTTATGGAAGATATGTATCTTTTTATTAAATACTATGATTTTTTGGCTTAATTTTGTCTACTCTTATTTTTCAATTGAATATGACGATCTTTCGGTTCCAACGGACATTTTTGCGGATTTTCTGAGCTTGGGGCTATTTTCCGTATTTTGGAGAAAATATGGATTTTAATTAAATGATTTGATTGTTCTAGCCTAATTTTGTCATCTCTTATTTTTCACTTGAAGATGGCGGTCTCCCGGTTCCAACTGATGTTTTTGCAAATTTTTCCGACATCGGGGCGATTTTCTGAATTTTCTGAAAGATATTGATCATTTTATTAAATAATATGATTTATGGCCAAATTTTATCTTCTATATTTTTTCGTTGATGATGGCGATCTCCCGGTTCCAACAGATATTTTTGCAGATTTTTCTTAGCTCCGTGCTAGCTTGTATTAACTGGTAGATATCGACCGTTTTATTAAATGATATTATTTTTGGCCGAATTTTTTTTAATTGTTAAATTCAGTGATCTCTCGATTTCAACGAATATTTTTGTGGATTGTTCTGAGCCCTGGACTATTTTCTATATTATCTGGAAGATATCAACCGTTTTATTAAATGATATGATTTGTTAGCCAAATTTTGTTTTATTTTTTTGTTAAATTTAGTGATCTCCCGGTTCCGACAGATATTTATTTGGATTTTTTTGAGCAGGTGATACTTTCTACATTTTATGGAAAATAAGAATCTTTATGTTAAATTATTTGATTTTTATTGCGAAATTTTGTCTTCTATTATTTTTAAGTTGAACATAGCGATCTCCCAGTTCCAACGGACATTTTTTGGAATTTCTGAGCTTGGTGCTATTTTATTTATTTTATAGAAGATATGGATCTTTTTATTAAATGATATGATTATTAGCTTAAGTTTGTCTTCTATTATTTTAAAGTTGAAGATGCGATCTTGTGGTGTTCCAACTTACATTTTTGCGGATTTTTCTGAGCTCGGGGCTATTTTCTAAATTTTATGGAAGATATGGAGCTTTTTATTAAATGAAATTATTTTAATAACTAATGTTTGTCTTCTCTAATATTTTAGTTCAAGATGGCATTCTCTTGGTCCCAAGGGACATTTTTGCTGATTTTTCTGAGCTCCAGGATTTTTTCCACATTTTCTAGAAGATATGGATCGTTTAATTAATTGAAATGATTTTTTGGCCTAATTTTGTCTTCTCTTATTTTTCCAGTTGAAGTTGGCGATCTTCCAGTTCCAATGGACATTTTTGCGGATATTTCTGAGATCCAGTCTTTTTCCACATTTTCTGGAAGATATGGATCGTTTTATTAAATGATCCATATGGAAAACAAAATTTGGCCAAAAAATGTTTGTTGGTGTAACGACTGGTTTTCATGTATCGGGATTTATTATATTATATTATGAGTTTTGGTGGATTTTCTCTATATATGTGGTTTTCGTCTCCGTAACTTTCATTCTCGATCGTATCGTCGTGTTTTCTAGCTTCTTTCTTAGAATCGTCGATTTTGGAGCAAGTCATTCGTGACGGGCTTCGTATCGGTCATATCTTATTGTTAGATCAAGCCTAGGAGTCTTAGGAATTGATCCCGGAGCTTCGCGCTCCATTTTGGAACTTTTGGTGCACATTAGCCGGTGTGAGAAGGGGCAATGACCGACTAGATGACGATCCAGTCGGTCGGCAATCCTTCTTGAACCGACTAGTTGGCTTTCTAAATTTCTCAGGAGTTACTGTTTATCGTTAGTCGGTCTAAGAACGTTGGTTGACCGACTAGGTTGCAAACTAGTCGGTCGGCAATGCTTCTTTAACCGACTAACACATCATCTAAATTTTGGTATCAGTACTGTTCATTCTTAGTCGGTCTAAGTTCATATCTCGACCGACTAGTTGTCGAACTAGTCGGTCAGCAGTTGTTCATTGACCGACTAAATCTAAATCCTAATTCTGTACAGGAGTTACTGTTTACACTTAGTCGGTCTGCGTTGGTCAACCGACCGACTAGTTCCCAAACTAGTCGGTCAGTGGTTGCTCTTTGACCGACTAATCTGTGTTAAAACCCTAATTTCTGGGCAGCCGCCAGCCCATCCTATTTAAACCCCTCCCAAACGTTTTCTTCTTCCTCCTCGCGACCTAAAACCCTACTTTCTCCCCCATTGAGCCCCCTTCTCCCCCAAACCATTATTCCTTCATCCCTAGCCCAAGATCCATCATCCAAACTCTCCCTCAACACATTCTACCTCTCATCTTCCCCAAAATCTCATCAAATCCCCAAAATCCCCCCAAAACCCTAGTTCTCCAAAACTTCTCCATTCGTTTCCAGATCTGGTCCTTAGGTTCTCCGGAGTGTTTCTTCCGCCTCCTCACGGTAAGAAATCGATCTCTTGATGTTTTCCTAACCCATATGTTTTATGAAACCCTAATGAAATTACATGTTGTTTAATGATTGTTTCTCCATAACAGCGACCTCCCCGTAGATTAGCATCCGCGAGACGAACCCTCGTTGATCGTCATCCTCGGTGCTAGGCAAGTGAAACTTGCCACTTAGGGTTTAGGCCATGTTTTAGGCCATTTGCTTGTTGTAGGCGTAAAAGAGGCTAGGCGACGAAATGATACTCGCCTAGGCGTAATTTTAGGAACTAGCTTGACAACGAAGCTAGATCCGACATTTATCATGTTGCACAATTACCATGTCATGTTTAAATTCCATTAACAGTACACAAATTAATTGTCATGTCATTGCATTCCTTAAGTGATCCCGTGATTGCGTAGCATCGCTACAATACTTGTGTTTCCTGGCTCGTGACCAGAAGCGAGCATAATGAGTTGCTAACCCCAACGCTCGATATTGAATTGTGATCTAGGAAAACAAGCTCCCGTGCGGGGCAACCCTGGCTCATTTACTGGGCTCATGTACAGGGCTCCTGGCTTGTTTACGTGTGGGATGGGGTAAGAGTTAAGCGGTCATTCAACTGGGAGTCTGCCTGATCAGCAACTGCAGTTGTAAGGCGTAAACTCTGGGGTGGGGTAGTGTTAAGCGGCCAATCAGCGTGAATGCTATACCATTCAGCTGTAAGGCGTAAACATCTACAAACAACCGTGAAACGTGAATAGTGAATTGATTGAGATTGTTAGTAGCTTGGCTACTCTTGTCTTGTCCCGATAATTGTTCTCTTGTACTTATTGTTCACCATGTCTTGCTTGTGCACTCATGTTATAACTGCCATGTCATGCATACTAAAACTGCTAGGTTGCTAGTTGCCTTACTTTCAGTTTCCTTGCCCAAGTCTTTTAGACTTGCTGACATGTGCCCCTTTACTCTTTTGGGTGACACATGTTAGATCCCGAGCCTGAGTACCTTGTTGAGGACGAGGTGTTTGCTGACGCCGAGCCCGAGCTTATGTTTGACGGGGAGTACGTGGACACTGGGGACCAGTCCTAGTGTCTTCGTTGTGTTTTCCTTTTGTTTAGACTGCTGTTTTGTTGTCGGTGCGTAGCACCTATACTTTGTCACGTTGTTGCTTTTGTTGGCCTTGTTCTGGGCCTTTAGACTCTTTCTTTTAGCCTGGTGGCTTTTCTGGATGTTGGACTTATTTCCGCGTTGGACATTATGAGATATGAGAATTTTATTTCTATCTCTCCTTGTGTTATTATTGTTGTTCCGTTTGTGGTTACATGGACCTGCTTATGTTTTATTGACGCTTATCGGGTTTGGGGCTTCACAGCTCCACTCTCGTGCGGACCTATTCACGTCTCGTCTCCATTTTAGGGAAGCGGGGCGTGACAGGTTTTGTTGGTGGCCCATGCAGGTCCTTCTGTAACTGCGATTGTCGGAATAACGATAATAATATTAGAATGTCCAATAAACTAAGTTCGACGTCCGAGTCATATGCTATGAGTCTAATCTGCTTCGTTTTCTGTGTCACTAGATGGCAGGAAGACGATTCACCCGTGGTGGGGGTAGTGGTGCGCTCCTTCATGATGAGGAGCCTGAGCGGGAACCCACCAACGGAGAGATGATGCGGATGATGCTCCAGATGATGCAAGTGCAGCAGGGCGTGCTCCTGCAAGTCCAGAATGCTCCACTTGCTCGAGCTGCCCGGGCTCTTCCGGATGTCCCTCGCTCCGAGCCAGGAGCGAAGCAATTTCGGGAGCTGGGTCCCGCATATTTTGATGGGTCTGAGGGTCATCTGGCTGCCGATGAGTGGATTCGGAACATTGAGGATAATTTGAAGATGGCCAAGATCACCCCGACTGGATGGGTTGATTTGGCGAAGAGGCAAATTAAGGATAACGCTCGGAACTGGTGGGATGCGGAAGAGAAGATGCTGGTGGAGCCGATAGCTTGGACTACCTTTAAGTCCAGGTTTGATGAGGAATTCTTTCTGAAGGCTGCTAAGAAGGAGATGCTGCAGCGCTTCATTGATCTGAAGCAAGGGAGCTTGACGGTGGACCAGTACCACCAAGAGTTCACTAGGCTGAGTCGGTTCGCACCGAAGATGGTGCAGGATGCTGATGAGAGGGCTCAGAGGTTCCTGCAGGGACTTGCTTTGGAGCTCCAGGGTTTTGTGTCTTCCTCCGATCTGGACTCCTATCAGAAGGTTCTGGTCGCTGCGAGGAGGCATGAGCTGAACCTGAGTCAGAGGAGAGGACATGTTTCTGGTGCTGGGAAGAGGCCTATGGAGCAGGCCAGGGCGGTGGTTAGGCCTGGTTTCAAGCCTAATCAGCCAGCTCAGTTCAAGAGGCCAGGAGGGCCTATTCTGAAGACTTGCCATTTCTGCGGCAAGCCTGGCCACATCAAGGACCAGTGTCGGAAGTTTTTGGGCCAGTGTCTGGTTTGTGGTGATGCTTCCCATGCCGCGAAGGATTATCGGCATGCGAGTCAGCTGCGGAGGGCACCTGTTGCAGCACAGCCGTTGCAGCAGCGAGCGTCTGTTCCTGCTGGACGTGGAGCAGCTCTTGTCCCGCAGAGGCAGGCTTTCCAGCAGGCTGTTCCGTCGAGGAGGCAGGCTTTTCTAATGACCGCTGTGGAGAGCGAAGCTGTGGATGAGGTTATCGCAGGTAATCCTCAATCTAGCTGTTACTTTCCTAGCTGGTTTTGATTGTTAGATTGTGTTGTTTGCTTGAATATGGTTGTTTGCTAGACTAGGGTTTGATTGTTAATTGCTTGTTAGGTGTGGTTTTGGTGTGCACATTTCCTGCATGAGTCCTCTTTGACTCTGGTGCATCGATGTGCATTATTTCTCAGAGCTTCGTGGAGAGGCATTCCTTGTCAACGTCCCCTCTTCCCAAGAGTTGAAATATCGTTACAGGGAATGGCGTGGTCTCGGTGCATCGTGGTTGCAATTCTTACCCGTTGGTGGTCTGTGGACATGAGCTTTTCGCTGATTTCATTGTCCACGACACCATCAACTATGATGCGGTTCTTGGGATGGACTGGCTTGCGAGCTTCTATGCTACGATCGACTGCAGGAGAAAGAAGGTGGTGTTCGAGATTCCTGGACATCCAGTATTTGAGTTCAGTCGTGGTAGCAGTTCGCTTGGTCCGGTCAGATTTCGGGCCATACCGGTGGAGGTTGTGGCTATGCAGATGGAGTTGGAGAGGCCAGCTGTGGTGCGATATTTTGATGACGTCTTCCCCGAGGAGATGTATGGACTGCCACCTGATCGAGCTTTGGAGTTTTCTATTGATCTTATTCCAGGTGCACAGCCCATTTCGAAGGCACCATATCGTATGGCACCCGCTGAGTTGGAGGAGTTGCGGAAGCAGCTGGATGAGCTTTTGCTGAAGGGTTATATCAATCCTAGTGTGTCTCCGTGGGGAGCACCGATGCTACTGGTGAAGAAGAAGGATGGTTCGCGTCGCATGTGCGTGGACTATCGGGAGTTGAATGCGGTGACCATCAAGAATAAATACACGTTGCCTCGCATCGATGATATTTTTGATCAGCTTGGAGGCTCGAGGGTGTTTTCTAAGTTGGATTTGAGGAGGGGTTACCATCAGTTGAAGGTGAAGAAGGGATATGTTCCGAAGACAGCGTTCAGGACGAAGTATGGACACTACGAGTTTGTGGTTATGCCTTTCGGCGTAACTAACGCACCTGCAGTTTTCATGAATCTGATGAACCTGATTTTCTACGACTTTCTGGATAAGTTTGTCTTTATCTTTATTGACGACATTCTGATCTATTCAAGGTCGGAGGAAGAGCATGCCTCGCACTTAAGGACGGTGTTGGAGATTTTGAGGAAGCATCGTTTGTGTTACGCCTATTTGACCGAGACCCATAAAGCACGAGCCCAAGAGCCCACCTGCATCCTGAAAGCCCATTCGACAAAGGCCCTACAAGGGAACTTCTCGAAACGTCGATCCGACCCGGCCCCGATAACCCGTTGGTCGTTCGCCCACTCCTGCGAAAACCGCTCCCCCGGACACGCGACCACTAAATGGCGATAATGGGGAGGTGCTGGCATGGCGGAGAGGGCGGCGGCGAGGGGGGACGGATGGGGCACGATCGATGGCGGGCGTGGGACGTGGGCCAGAGCCAATCACGCTGGGAGCTCTACAAAAGGGTCAGGAAGACGACGAAGAAAGGGACCGCATCTCAGGTAACAAAACCTAAGGTACTCCATCAACGACCTCGTTCCCCCCAATTCATCTCCTTCCTCCCCCGCTCGCGCCGAGAGACGCCGTCACGATCTCCTCACGAGTCGGACCGTCTCCGCCGGGCCTCCTTTCTCAGATCTCTATCTGACTTAGGCATCGGAGGGGATTTGGCCGGAACCAAGGTCCGGCCCCCTGACGAGCGTTCTCGTCTACGCAGGTGGACAACGGACCAACGGGCCGAGGCTACCCCTCGCCCCTCTCCGACCACTCGATCAACCGGACAGTGAGGCTTCCCCTCACCATCAGCCTTCCGTGGCCGAGCACGCCCTACCGAGGCCGAGCGTCCTAATCGGGTCCGAGACTCACCCTCGCCACCCGACGGCCGTGCATCTACCCGGGCGACTGAGGCTACCCCTCGTCCCCCTCCCAGCCGAGGCCGAGCACGTCCGTCCGAGGCCGAGCGTCTCAACCAGGGCCGAGGCTTCCCCTCGCCCCTTCTGCACCGATTCGAAGCCCCCGAGGGACCCAAAGCGGGCCCCTTGACCACGTTGACCGGGTTCTCCACGGTCAACGCATTGTAGTGAGAAAACACTCTGAAACATCTGGCGCCGTCTGTGGGAACGAAAACTGTCCCACGAAGAAACAAACCACATCTGCGATGACGCGGCCCCCCTCCTCTCGGCGAAAGAAGGGCGAGGCCCCGACGCGGGGCGACATGCCCCGCCATCGTTGCCAAGAATGGGCACGGGACCGACGCGAGGAGAGTCGTGAGGAAAGGGCCGGGGTGCCCTCCCCTTCCCCACTGGTTGGGAGACCGAGTGCGCCCGTAACGGCACGCAGCTCGGACGTGGCTTTGGTGGTATCAGTGGTCATAGACACTACCTTAGTGCGACGGCTGCTTGTCGACACCGGCAGCTCCTGTGACGTCCTATTTATGTCAACCCTGGAGAAGATGGGCCTGCAGAAAGGAGACTTGCGACCTCGTTCGGGTCCCGTGGTCGGATTCACGGGTCACTCCACCCCCATCATCGGCACTATCCATCTCCCGGTAATGCTCGGAAACACACCAGACTCTGTGACCCTAGCGGTGGAATTCATCGTATTGGGGATCGGGTCGGAATACAATGGGTTCATCGGCCGACCCCTACTCAACGCCGTCGGCGCGATGGTCTCGACCCTCCATCAGACCATTAAGTTCCGAACGCCGGGGGGGATGGGGCAAGTCGAAGGCGACGCGGGGAGACCGAATACCTGCTATCAACTGGCGGAGGGAGGTCCTGAGGATCAACTAGCTGACCGGATGGCCGCGCTCGACTTGAGGAGTGGGCCCAGGCCCACCCCTGCGGAGGAGCAGGAGCTAATCCCGGTCACGGACATCGAGGGCCGGTTCGTCTCGATCGGGAGAGGGCTGAGCCCGGACCTAAGGGACCAGCTGATCGAATGCCTGGAGGCGAACCTGGACATCTTCGCCTGGTCACCTGAAGACATGCCCGGCGTGGACCCCCAGGTGATTGTCCACCAGATCAACGCCGACCCCAACTTCAAACCGGTTAGGCAGAAGAAGCGTAACCTGGGCGGCGAGAAGATGAAGGCAGCCTCCGAAGAAGTGGAGCGTCTCCTCGATGCCGGCTTCATACGAGAAGTCTGGTACCCGGAGTGGCTGTCGAACGTAGTGATGGTCAAAAAACCTAGCGGGAAGTGGCGAATGTGCGTGGACTTCAGTGACCTCATCAAGGCCTGCCCCAAGGATAGCTACCCCCTGCCGCGCATCGACCACCTGGTGGACAACGCCTCGGGATACGAGATGCTAAGCTTCATGGACGCTTACTCCGGGTACAATCAAGTCCAGATGGACCCCCGGGACGAAGAGATGACAGCCTTCACGACGGACCGGGGAACCTACTGCTACAAGAAGATGCCCTTTGGCTTGAAGAACGCGGGGGCCACCTACCAGAGAATGGTCAACAAGGTGTTCAGCTCCCAGATCGGGAGGAACCTAGAAGTCTACGTCGACGACATGCTTGTCAAGTCAAGGCGACCGGAAGACCACATCGCCGACTTGCGGGAGACCTTCGAGCGGTTGCGGCGACACCACATTCGGCTCAACCCCGCGAAATGCACGTTCGGGGTAAGATCTGGCAAATTCTTGGGATTTATGATAACTAATCGTGGTATTGAAGCTAATCCCGACAAGATTGAGGCGCTGGTTAACATGCGCGAGCCGACGACGATCAAGGAGCTACAGAGGCTGAACGGGCGCATCGCAGCCCTGGGGCGATTCCTTTCCAAATCAGCGGAAAGATCGCTTCCCTTCTTCAAGGTCCTGAGGAAAGCAATCGCGGAACCTCCGAACAATAGGAAGACGATACTCTGGGACGAAGACTGCTCCCGGGCGTTCGGGGACCTCAAAGAGTATCTCCGCAGCCCCCCTCTCCTGTCTAAACCCCGGGAAGGGGAGTCGCTGAGCCTTTACCTGGCGTGCGCAGAGGAAGCTGTGAGTTCGGTGCTGATCCGGGAGGACAACGGGGTGCAATGGCCGGTATATTACACGAGCCGGATCTTGAAGGGGGCGGAGGTGCGATACTCGCCCATGGAGAAACTGGCGTACGCCCTCGTCCTCTCAGCACGAAGGCTCCGACCCTATTTCCAGGCCCACACCATACTAATCCTGACCGACTCACAGCTAGAACAGAACCTCAAGAGATTCGATCGAATGGGAAGGATGCTAAACTGGGGAGTGGAGCTGAGCGAGTTCGACCTCCGATTCAAACCGCACACGACCATCAAGGGACAGGCCCTAGCCGACTTCATCGCCGAATGCACGACGGAAGGAAACGACCCCCCAGAGGGAGAAGGCCCAGGGACGGTAACTGCTCAACCCTTGTCCTTTCTTTCGGCTGACCACTTTCAGCCAGAGGATCCAGGAGCGTGGATAGTTCATGTGGACGGGTCGGCCACACAGTCAGGAGGAGGGGCCGGGATTGCGATCCGATCTCCGGAGGGGAACATCGCGGAATATGCGTTGCGGTTCGAGTTCCAGGCCACGAACAACATGGCGGAATACGAAGCTGTGATCAACGGCCTGAGGCTGGCCCTGGAGCTCGGGGCCGAGTCCGTCCGCCTCCTCAGCGACTCGAAGCTCATTGTCAACCAACTCTTAGGGAGTTACGAGGCACGGGAGGAGGCGATGCAGAGATATCTCCCAGTCGCCAGAGCGGCGATGTCCAAATTCAAGGACGTGGAGGTCTTACACCTCCCACGATCAGAGAATGCGCGGGCCGATGCGTTATCAAAACTGGCCTCGTCCTCGCCAAAGGAGCTGGGCCGCACCATCTACGTAGAGAACCTGCCGTCCCCCAGCACGATGGAGCACGAGGTGATGGCGATCGACCAAGAGCCCACCTGGATGGACCCGATCATCCGATACCTCACCCACGGAGAGGTGCCGGCCGATGGGGATGAGCGCCGAACCCTGGAGAGAACAGCACTCCGATACGTGATCCATGAGGGGACGCTCTACCGGAGACGCTGGACCAAGACGGACGTCCTCCCATACCTGAAGTGCATCGGACCGCAGGAAGCTGACTACGTCCTACAGGAGGTTCACGACGGGATCTGCGGGAATCACCACGGGGGCAAGATAGTCGCGCAGAAGATCTTAAGGCAGGGGTACTACTGGCCGACCTTGACCAAAGATGCTACAAGCTACGTGCAGAAATGCCAAGAATGCCAGAGATACGCCCACCACATCTCGACTCCTCCGTCAGAGCTCATCCCCATCGTGAGCCCCCTCCCCTTTGTGAAATGGGGGCTCGACATCCTCGGACCGTTCAAGCCAGGACGAGGGCAGCGGAAGCACCTGATCGTGGCAGTGGACTACTTCACCAAGTGGATCGAGGCCGAGCCGTTGGCAACCATCACGTGGAAGAAAGCGAAAAGCTTCGTGTGGAATTCCATCATCTCCCGATTCGGAGTACCACGGGCCATCGTCACAGACAACGGGAAGCAGTTCGATTCAGCAGGGTTTAAAGATTTTTGCGAGGAATGGGGAATCAAGCTCCTCTTTGCCTCGGTGGCACACCCCCAAACCAACGGGATGGCAGAGGCGGCCAACAAGTGTATCATAGAACCCCTCCGAAAGAAAATAAAGGACGCCGAAGGGAACTGGCCGGAAGAGCTCCCCGGGATACTCTGGTCATACCGGACGACCCACAAGGAGGCTACTGGCGAGACCCCCTTCATGCTCACCTACGGGGCCGAGGCGGTGGTACTGGTCGAATTGGGGGAAGAATCTCTTCGCCTCAAATACTTTGACGAAGACCGGAACTCGCAGGGCCTAGGGCTCAGCCTGGAGCTCCTCGACGAGCGACGGGAGCAGTCACTGGCCACCATCGTCCGCCAAAAGCAGAAGGTGGCCCGATACTACAACGCTCGGGTGCGAGGGAGAAGCTTCCACCTCGGGGACCTGGTCCTCCGGAAAGCGGGCTTCACCACCGATACCGCTCGCAAAGGGAAGCTCGCGGCTAGATGGGAGGGACCCTACAAAGTCGTCGAGGTCCTCGGACCCGCAGCCTACCGACTAGCCGACATGGAAGGGAGAGTTCTCACTCACACTTGGAATGCGGAATATTTACGCAAATACTTTCAATAGATGTATCACTTCCTATGAAATAAATTTGTTTTAAATTCACTCCTTTCCAGATAAAGCGAAAAGGCATACAGAGGGATACGCGAAGAGGTCGAGGGGCATTCCCCTCTCTCATCCTTCTCCGGGGGCACCGGTGGAGCCACAAGCTGGCAGCTCACTAGGGTCTCCCCCCTTGCTCTGTTCGGCGTCAGTGTACATCCGAAGTTTCTCGAAGTCAATCCCCGAGAGCGGGAACTTCTTTTGGATCTCGGACTGGCACCGGGCGAAGCCCTTCTCGTACGACGTCGCCAAGTCGGTCTCCACAAAGGAGGTGGCATACTCCGCCACGGCATCCCGAGCGATCCGGGCCGGATCCACCTCCTCGAGACCACGCAGCTGGGCCTCTAGGGTCTCTACCTGGCGTTGGTGCTCCGCCCTCTCCTTCTCGATCTCCCGGGATTTCTCTCCTAGTTGGGCAGCAAGGGCCCTCGCCTGCTCCTCCGCCGCATCCAGACGATCGGAGAGCTCCGAGGCGTCGGGGGCAGCAGCCAGGCCGGGGATCTGCCTGACTCCTCCAGACGCGTCGACGTCTTTTAAAAGAGAGGCGAGCTGCGTCTCGACCTCGGACTTCGCGGCCAGAGCCACGGCTCTCTCGCGATCCGCCGCCTCCAGGGCAGAGGACAGCTCAGTTATGCGGGAGTTCAGGGATTGGACCCGCGCTTCCTCCAACTGACCAGCTTCCTCCTCTTCCTCGCCAGGGACCTCAGGGCCTAGCCCAGCCACGGATTTGTCTTTGGGAAGAGCCGCGAATTGGCGCCTCATCGAGAGGCCCACCGAGGACAACTGTGCCAAAGCAACGAAGGTAAGAGGACAAAAGCGGCTAGAGAACGGGGGGACAAGCAGAGACGCACTACCTGTTGACCAGCCTGGATCACGAAGGTAGCCAAGCAATCACCTCTGACTCCGTCCAACACCGCCTGGTCGGGAGGGAGACAACAGTTCTCGGCCACTCGAGCGGCGGCTCCACGGCTCGAGAACACCGACTCCTTCTCACCCACTGGAAAGCGTGGACAAAGAAGACCCTCCCCGGACGAAGGGAACTCGCCAGAAGCGGAGCGGAACGCCCCCAGATACCGACTGTAAGCATCAGGGAGAAAGCCGTCCGGAAGAGGTGAAGGGCCGGCCCACGGCCAAGCAACCTCAACGGGAGCGGGATGAGGTCGGTCAGCAGTCGGCTGAACGTCGGCCCCCTCGACCCCCCCACAGAGCCTCTCAGGAGATCCCTGCAAGGGGAGAGAGGGAGACGACATCTTCTTTCGCTTCGAGCCTCCGGATACGGTCACAACCCGCTGCTTCTTCCGGACCGCTAACACATGGTCCCTTCTACGCGGATCCGGGTTTGAAGCCTGCACGAGAGCGCTGGCAGGAGAAGGACCGAGGGGGAACCCACCTGCACTCAAAGGACAAATGAGAGACAGAGCAGAACCTGGGTGATCTTGAGGGGCGAACGCTCGGAGCCGCTTACCTAGGGGCCACACCGTCTTACGCAAATTAAAGTCACTAAAGAGGAAGTCGATCGAGCGCTCCCTCGGAGGAATCGCCAACATATCCCTCGCCGTCTGCTGCTCAGCGACCGTCGGCTCACCCAGATTAAGAACAACGGCACCGGCCGCCACCCACCGTGTCGGGAAGTGTACGCTCGAGGGGAATGTGACGAACACATATTCCCCCTTCCAGCGTTTCAGAGAACTCGGCAACCCCAGCACCAGGGACATCTTCGGGCGGGCGCTGATGTAAATCCACGCCCCCGATTGGTGGAGGCTCAGGCGGTAGAACTGGGCAAAGAGGCGGAGAGAGGGCACCACACCCTTCAGCATGCAGACGACAACGAACCCGACGAGGATCCCGACGGCGTTGGGACAGAATTGACACAAGCACACATTGTGGGCCTGAAGGAACTCAACGATAAAAGGATGAAGCGGGAAACGGAGCCCGAAGTGGAAGCACTTCTCATATATTCCGACCTCATTAGGACCAGGAGAGCAGATCCGCTCGTCAGCCCCAGGGGCACGAGCCGAGCAGGGCGGGAGTAGGTAGGAGGAGCGCATGCTCCCGATGGCGGTGGCACAGATCGACGAAGGCCACGCCAAGACCTCAGGAGGAACCCCTGAAAGATCATCCCCGTGCTGACTGATCGCCGAAGGAGTGCCACCCGCCAGACCCGGAGCCGCATCGCGCTCCAACCGAACCGAGCCCGTAGCAGAGGAAGACGACATGGGGGAAAGCTCAGACAGAAGGGGGATCAGCGCAAAGAAGAAAGACGATGGGATGGCAGCTCACGAATCCCTCGGCTTCTCCACTTAAGACAACTCCGCGAGCGGCAGGGATAAGCTTGCCGCTACACGTGGCAACATCTGAAGGCCGACGGCGCTTCGGAACCCGCGCCTTAAAAACATCGAACGGGCTAACTCATGATGACGACTAATAAATGAGTCGGCATCGACTGGAGAGCCTGTCAAAATCGGCAGAGGTCACATCGGCCGAGCCGAACCGGCCGAGGCCGATCAACCCGACCGATGGGGGCAATTGTTATGCCTATTTGACCGAGACCCATAAAGCACGAGCCCAAGAGCCCACCTGCATCCTGAAAGCCCATTCGACAAAGGCCCTACAAGGGACCTTCTCGAAACATCGATCCGACCCGGCCCCGATAACCCGTTGGTCGTTCGCCCACTCCTGCGAAAACCGCTCCCCCGGACACGCGACCACTAAATGGCGATAATGGGGAGGTGCTGTCATGGCGGAGAGGGCGGCGGCGAGGGGGGACGGATGGGGCACGATCGATGGCGGGCGTGGGACGTGGGCCAGAGCCAATCACGCTGGGAGCTCTACAAAAGGGTCAGGAAGACGACGAAGAAAGGGACCGCATCTCAGGTAACAAAACCTAAGGTACTCCATCAACGACCTCGTTCCCCCCAATTCATCTCCTTCCTCCCCCGCTCGCGCCGAGAGACACCGTCACGATCTCCTCACGAGTCGGACCGTCTCCGCCGGGCCTCCTTTCTCAGATCTCTATCTGACTTAGGCATCGGAGGGGATTTGGCCGGAACCAAGGTCCGGCCCCCTGACGAGCGTTCTCGTCTACGCAGGTGGACAACGGACCAACGGGCCGAGGCTACCCCTCGCCCCTCTCCGACCACTCGATCAACCGGACAGTGAGGCTTCCCCTCACCATCAGCCTTCCGTGGCCGAGCACGCCCTACCGAGGCCGAGCGTCCTAATCGGGTCCGAGACTCACCCTCGCCACCCGACGGCCGTGCATCTACCCGGGCGACTGAGGCTACCCCTCGTCCCCCTCCCAGCCGAGGCCGAGCACGTCCGTCCGAGGCCGAGTGTCTCAACCAGGGCCGAGGCTTCCCCTCGCCCCTTCTGCACCGATTCGAAGCCCCCGAGGGACCCAAAGCGGGCCCCTTGACCACGTTGACCGGGTTCTCCACGGTCAACGCATTGTAGTGAGAAAACACTCTGAAACAGTTTGTATGCTAAGTTTTTGAAGTGCGAGTTTTGGCTAGATAGAGTTGCTTTCCTCGGGCATGTGGTGACTGGAAATGGAATTTCAGTGGATCCCGAGAACATTAGGGCCATCAGAGAGTGGCCAGTTCCGTCGTCTGCGTCTGAGATTCGGAGTTTCCTTGGGCTTGCTGGTTACTATCGGCGTTTCATTAAGGACTTTTCCCGTATTGCTGAGCCAATGACCAGGTTGACGCGGAAGGATGTACCTTTTGTTTGGTCGGGTGATTGTGAGAGTGCTTTTGGTGTTCTGAGAGAGCGGTTGACGACTACCCCTATTCTTGTTGTGCCTGATCGCAGCGGTGGATTTGAGATCTTTTGCGATGCTTCGGGCAAGGGTCTCGGTTATGTGTTGCATCAGCACGGGCATGTTGTGGCGTATGCGTCTCGTCAGCTTAAGGTTCATGAGAAGAATTACCCGACGCATGATTTGGAGTTGGCTGCCGTTGTGTTTGCTCTTAAGATTTAGAGGCACTTCCTGTTGAGTGAGAAAGTGAAGATTTTCACCGATCACAAAAGCTTGAAGTATATTTTTACTCAGAAGGAGCTCAACATGCGACAGTGTCGATGGTTGGAGCTCATGGCGGATTATGATTTTGATTTGCAGTTTCACCCTGGCAAGGTGAATGTGGTTCCTGATGCGCTGAGTAGGCTTCCTGCGGTGATGATTTTGACCTCGCAGTGGAGATTGCAGCAGGATTTTTGCGAGTCTGGCGTGGAGATTGTTCTTCCTGGGGCGGCTTCATCGTTGATGTACATGCAGGTACAGTCAACGATCGTGGATCGGATTAAGGCTGGCCAGGCTGAGGATCCGAAGCTGGTGAAGATTCGGGAGCAGGTGGAAGCCGGTCTGCGGACTGACTTTTTGATTCATGAGGATGGCTCGCTGAGGTTTGGAGCCAGGTTGTGTGTGCCGGCTGGGGATATTAGAGAGGAGTTGATGGTGGAGGCACACAGTTCGCCGTATTCTGTGCATCCTGGTGGCACCAAGATGTACCAGGATCTTCGTCTGAATTATTGGTGGCATGGTATGAAGAGGAGTGTGGCTCGGAGTGTGGCCAAGTGCTTGGTTTGTCAGCAAGTGAAGGCGGAGCATCAGCGTGCGGCCGGGTTGCTACAACCGCTTCCGATTCCGGAGTGGAAATGGCAACACATCACTATGGATTTCGTGACTGGACTACCTCGGAGTCCGAAGCAGAATGACGCGATTTGGGTGATCGTGGATCGATTGACCAAATCCGCGCACTTTATTCCATTCCGAGTGGGACAGTCCACTGAGGCGCTAGCGAGGAGATATATGGAGGTAAATTCTTTTACCCTCCGTTTTTATTTCCTTTTTCCTAGTTTGGATAGTGATGTAACGTGAATCGTGCAGGAGGTCGTGCGACTTCATGGAGTCCCCGTGAGTATCGTGTCGGACAGAGACACGAGGTTCACATCTCAGTTCTGGCAGAGTTTGCAGAAGAGTTTGGGTACGCGTCTGAGTTTCAGCACGGCGTACCATCCGCAGACGGATGGCCAGTCCGAGAGGACGATTCAGATTTTGGAAGACATGCTGAGGGCGTGCATGTTGGATTTCAAGGGTTCGTGGGAGGACCATCTACATTTGGTGGAGTTCTCTTACAATAACAGCTTCCAGGCGAGTATTGGCATGGCGCCTTTCGCTGCTCTTTATGGGAGGAAATGTCGATCGCCATTGAGTTGGGATGATGTTGGTGATCGGGAGCTGTTGGGACCTGAGATGATCGTGGAGGCCGTGGATATCGTCAGGAATATTCGGGAGAGGTTGAGGATTGCTCAGGACCGTTTTAAGCATTGGGCGGATGCTAAACAGCGTCCTTTGGAGTTTCAGCCGGGCGACCACGTGTTCTTGAAGATTTCCCCGAATCACGGTGTGATTCGTTTTGGGAAGCGAGGGAAGTTGAGCCCGCGATACATTGGACCGTTTGACATTTTGGAGAGGATTGGCGAGGTAGCTTATCGCTTAGCCTTGCCGCCATCTTTGGAGGGAGTTCACAATGTTTTCCATGTGTCACAGCTTCGTCGATACATTGGCGATCCATCTCATGCGGTGGATTTTTCGGAGATTACCGTTCGCCCCGATTTGACGTATGACCAGCATCCGGTGCAGATTCTGGACAGGCGTCAGAAGTCACTTCAGAACAAGATTGTCAATCTTGTGAGGGTGATGTGGCGACACGGCTCACCTGGAGAGTCTACTTGGGAGAATGAGGATGAGATGCGAGAACGTTTCCCACTTTTGTTCCCGGACACGTGAGTGTTGGGAAATTCCGAGGACGGAATTTTTCTTAAGTTGGGGAGGATGTAACGACTGGTTTTCATGTATCGGGATTTATTATATTATATTATGAGTTTTGGTGGATTTTCTCTATATATGTGGTTTTCGTCTCCGTAACTTTCATTCTCGATCGTATCGTCGTGTTTTCTAGCTTCTTTCTTAGAATCGTCGATTTTGGAGCAAGTCATTCGTGACGGGCTTCGTATCGGTCATATCTTATTGTTAGATCAAGCCTAGGAGTCTTACGAATCGATCCCGGAGCTTTGCGCTCCATTTCGGAACTTTTGGTGCTCATTAGCCGGTGTAAGAAGGGGCACCGACCGACTAGATGACGATCCAGTCGGTCGGCAATCCTTCTTGAACCGACTAGTTGGCTTTCTAAATTTCTCAGGAGTTACTGTTTATCGTTAGTCGGTCTAAGAACGTTGGTTGACCGACTAGGTTGCAAACTAGTCGGTCGGCAATGCTTCTTTAACCGACTAACACATCATCTAAATTTTGGTATCAGTACTGTTCATTCTTAGTCGGTCTAAGTTCATATCTCGACCGACTAGTTGTCGAACTAGTCGGTCAGCAGTTGTTCATTGACCGACTAAATCTAAATCCTAATTCTGTACAGGAGTTACTGTTTACACTTAGTCGGTCTGCGTTGGTCAACCGACCGACTAGTTCCCAAACTAGTCGGTCAGTGGTTGCTCTTTGACCGACTAATCTGTGTTAAAACCCTAATTTCTGGGCAGCCGCCAGCCCATCCTATTTAAACCCCTTCCAAACGTTTTCTTCTTCCTCCTCACGACCTAAAACCCTAGTTTCTCCCCCATTGAGCCCCCTTCTCCCCCAAACCATTATTCCTTCATCCCTATCCCAAGATCCATCATCCAAACTCTCCCTCAACACATTCTACCTCTCATCTTCCCCAAAATCTCATCAAATCCCCAAAATCCCCCAAAAACCCTAGTTCTCCAAAACTTCTCCATTTGTTTCCAGATCTGGTCCTTAGGTTCTCCGGAGTGTTTCTTCTGCCTCCTCATGGTAAGAAATCGATCTCTTGATGTTTTCCTAACCCGTATGTTTTATGAAACCCTAATGAAATTACATGTTGTTTAATGATTGTTTCTCCATAACAGCGACCTCCCCGTAGATTAGCATCTGCGAGACGAACCCTCGTTGATCGTCATCCTCGGTGCTAGGCAAGTGAAACTTGCAACTTAGGGTTTAGGCCATGTTTTAGGCCATTTGCTTGTTGTAGGCGTAAAAGAGGCTAGGCGACGAAATGATACTCTCCTAGGCGCAATTTTAGGAACTAGCTTGACAACGAAGCTAGATCCGACATTTATCATGTTGCACAATTACCATGTCATGTTTAAATTCCATTAACGGTACGCAAATTAATTGTCATGTCATTGCATTCCTTAAGTGATCTCGTGATTGCGTAGCATCGCTACAATACTTGTGTTTCCTGGCTCGTGACCAGAAGCGAGCATAATGAGTTGCTAACCCCAACGCTCGATATTGAATTGTGATCTAGGAAAACAAGCTCCCGTGCGGGGCAACCCTGGCTCATTTACTGGGCTCATGTACAGGGACCCTGGCTTGTTTACGTGTGGGATGGGGTAAGAGTTAAGCGGTCATTCAACTGGGAGTCTGCCTGATCAGCAACTGCAGTTGTAAGGTGTAAACTCTGGGGTGGTGTAGTGTTAAGCGGCCAATCAGCGTGAATGCTATACCATTTAGCTGTAAGGCGTAAACATCTACAAACAACCGTGAAACGTGAATAGTGAATTGATTGAGATTGTTAGTAGCTTGGCTACTCTTGTCTTGTCCCGATAATTGTTCTCTTGTACTTATTGTTCACCATGTCTTGCTTGTGCACTCATGTTATAACTGCCATGTCATGCATACTAAAACTGCTAGGTTGCTAGTTGCCTTACTTTCAGTTTCCTTGCCCAAGTCTTTTAGACTTGCTGACATGTGCCCCTTTACTCTTTTGGGTGACACATGTTAGATCCCGAGCCTGAGTACCTTGTTGAGGACGAGGTGTTTGCTGACGCCGAGCCCGAGCTTGTGTTTGACGGGGAGTACGTGGACACTGGGGACCAGTCCTAGTGTCTTCGTTGTGTTTTCCTTTTGTTTAGACTGCTGTTTTGTTGTCGGTGCGTAGCACCTATACTTTGTCACGTTGTTGCTTTTGTTGGCCTTGTTCTGGGCCTTTAGACTCTTTCTTTTAGCCTGGTGGCTTTTCTGGATGTTGGACTTATTTCCGCGTTGGACATTATGAGATATGAGAATTTTATTTCTATCTCTCCTTGTGTTATTATTATTGTTCCGTTTGTGGTTACATGGACCTGCTTATGTTTTATTGACGCTTATCGGGTTTGGGGCTTCACAGCTCCACTCTCGTGCGGACCTATTCACGTCTCGTCTCCATTTTAGGGAAGCGGTGCGTGACAGTTGGAACCGGGAAATCGCTATCTTCAACTGAAATATAAGAGAAGACAAAATTCGGAAACATGAAATCACCATCTTCATCTATAAAAATGTCCATTGTAATATGGATATCGCAATCTTCGACTGAAAAAGATTTTTATATATCATTTTCCGAGCTTGGTGCTATTTTCAACATTTTATGAAAGATATGGATCTTTTTATTAAATGATACGATTTTTCTAGCCTAAAATTTTCTTCTCTTATTTTCCAGTTGAAGATGGCGATATCCCGGCTCCAATGGATATTTTTGCGGATTTTTCTGAGCTCCAGCATATTTTCCACATTTTTGGAAGACATGGATCGTTTTATTAAATAATATGATATTTTGGCATAATTTTGTCTCCTCTTATTTTACTGTTGAAGATGGCGATCTCTTGATTCCAACAGACATTTTTACAGATTTTTTGAGCTCAAGGCTATTTTCTACATTTTATAGAATATATGGATCTTTTTATTACATTATATGCTTTTTGTTTACAAATTTTGTCTTCTCTTATTTTTTAGTTGAAGATGGAAATTTCCCAGTTCCAATGGACATTTTGCCGATATTTCAGAGCTCGAGACTAGTGTCTACATTTTCTGTAAGATATAAAACTTTTTATTAAATGATACGATTTTTCTATTCTAACGTTGTCTTCTCTATTTTCCAGTTGAAGATGGCAATCTGCCGGTTCCAACGGAAATTTTTGCGAATTTTTCTGATCTCGACATTATTTTCTGCGTTTTATAGTCGATACGAATATTTTAATTAAATGATATGATTTTTATAGCCTACGTTTATCTTCTCTTATTTTTCGCAGGAAGATCGCGGTCTCTTAGTTCCAACGGACATTTTTGCGGATTTTTCTGAACTCGGGGCTATTTTCTGTATTTTCTGGAAGCTATCGATTGTTTTATTAACTGTTATGATTTTTTGACGTAATTTTTTCTTCGCTTATTTTTTTTCGTTGATGATGGCGATCTCCAGGAACCAACAGATATTTTTGCGGATTTTTCCGAGCTATGGCCTATTTTCTGTATTATCTGGAAGATATCGATCGTTTTATTAAATGATAAGATTTTTTGCCTTAATTTTGTCTTCTCTTTTTTGTTAAATTTGGGGATCTCTTGGTTTTGATGGATATTTTTGCGGATTTTTCTGAGATCCAGAATATTTTCTACATTTTATGGAAAATAAAAATCTTTATATTAAATGATATGATTTTGATTGCCAAATTTTGTCTTCTCTTATTTTTCAGTTGAACAAGGCGATCTTCCGATTCCAACGGACATTTTTTCGGATTTTCTGAGCTAGGTGTTATTTTCTTTACTTTATGGAAGATATGGATCTTTTTATTAACACTACTGGAAAATAGAGCAACAGCCACGGAACATCTGCCACGGAACAATTCCGTGGAAAATATTTCTTTATTAGCCACGGACGATTCGTGGCTATTATTCCGTGGCTAAAATAGTAAAAGCCACGGAAATTCAGTGGCAAATACAAAATGGTAAGTGGAGATTATAGTTGCCACGTACGCAACGAAAACCTGGCGGCAAATTTTGGCGGGTAAACGAAAAAAACATAATGAAAATTTATTTCCTTACATAAAAATATAACGAAAACGAAAATTTTTATAACAAACCCCAATTCCTCTCTCTCTCTCTCTCTCTCTCTCATGCTCTCTCTCGACGAATTCCGGCGACAATCGCTCTCTTGAGCGACGAAACCTGGCGACGATCAAGTTACTCATGGACAAGACCAAGTGATGAAACCAGCTCGACGATCCGACGATCTCCAGAGATATCTGGCGAAAAAAACTAGGGTTTCTTTTCGCCGCTGATCTACGTGTTCTCAGGCGACGGTGGACTCAGGCCGGTAGCTATAATCCTCACTCTATCTATTCTAACAAATTAGGGCTTTTTTCCGCAGACGAACTAACCAAACAAATTACGAATTTTTGACTTTGATAACGCCGGTGACGACGAAAATGTTCTGATTTTGTTTTTTCTTCAATATTTGAAAATTCCTCAAAGTTAGTGTTGATATTGATATTGATTTCTGTTTGATTTCTGTTTGAAATTACTTCATTGTTTGATTTTATGTGGTGGGATGTTGGATATTAATTTTTATGATCAGAATCTCCATTACATGTGTTTTTAGGAATCATTTGTTAATGAAAACTCTACCCATGAAGTCTTCTGGTGGAACGTTGGGTTGTGTTTCAGTTTATTAATCCATTTAATGGATAATTTATTTTACTTGTTTCTGGGACCATAATGGCATACTGATGATGGTATTAAAGCTTAGAAATCTTGAGGTGGATGACATAATAATTTTAGGTGATGTTAAAATTTGGTTTTTATTATGATTGATATAATTGATTCATATTTCCTTGTATGTTTTCTTGGCAGCATCGGTTGTATCTACAATTTCTTAAGAGGTATTAATTTCATCGATCGCCTAGCTTTATAATCTTATTTCCAAAAGATGCTTTTGCCTTAATATTTTGTTCTACCCTATTTTTTTGGGTGTCAGCATCGGTCCTAGCTCACTTGGTTTGTATTTTAATAAACCATATTCGATTAGTCCATTCATTCTATCAATTGTACCCGTATCCTGTCTTTTGGGGATTTACGTTCTACACGTGTCATTTTTACTGTATCCAAGTTGATTATGTGCATGCACCTGTCTTTTTTGGTGCTAATTTCATCACCAATCTAACTTTGAAGTCACGCCGTAGTTGTTAAAATGATGACATCTAAAATGTTTAAGTAACAATGTGAATATTTTGTGCATTGGAGATTTTGTGCATTCCTCCTAAGATAACAAGTGAACAACTATATTTCCAAATTTCATATGATCAAATATAATTGTTAGGAAACGCCCAATACACCGTATTTTATTTAGCATCCATGTTACGAGTTACATGGATCACCACTGTCACATTTATGAGAGTGGTAAGAAGTTCCTTGGAAATAAACTCAATTTCCAGGTGTTGAGATGGCATGTGTTGAGTTTAAATACTCAAAATAGGTAATGAATCTAACTCTTATTTATTTAAAGGTGCCTGATGGATCTTTGAAATTGCAAATATATCCTATTAACTGTAAAGTGTAAAATTTAATTTATCTGTGTTATAGAAGGCCGTTATGGTATTGTTTGCATCAAGCTCTCATAAACTAAAACCTTTACCAGCAATAGTTCTGTAGGTGTAATATTGATGCTAGACAGTGAAGATGCAAACATGTTATATTTTAATGATTTTGCATATTTACTTGATTTGCTTTTTTTAAACTGTAAAACTATAAATTTTCATTAGTTGGTTATGTGTCACCAGTCAATTGCATATGTATCAAAATAGCTTATTAGCCAATCTATGGCTTCAAGACTTGAAGTATTTGTTGCTACTACCAGATTGGCTTCTATAGTATGAATCTTGCCTTGGATTAGCTATACATCACGAACGAATTAGTAATGAGCAAAGGAAGGAAGTTTTATATAAGTAGGGAAAATATGACTGTAATGATGCTTAATTTCAGTATGTGTTTGTATTAACATGTCCCATGAAAAATTAATTAGTGGGCAAACTGTATGTAGCCAAATTTATCATATTCTGTTGGAAACAAGACTAATTAATATAAGCTGTCTGTTTAATCTCTGTCGGCGTTAGATAATTAAGTTATTATGATTATATTGTTGGATTACCTTGTATGAAAAAAATCTTATGGGAAACAACATACATATCAATATCTATGTACTAAAATATTTGTATGAAACAAGATGCAGGTCTAATTAAGTTTGGAAAGCATAGAAAGAGTTTTAATACTAAGTGCACTCCCAATCAGCTAAGATATCCTCTTAGAACGTGTCGTTGAACCAACATATTGGCATAAATTTTCCCTAATAAGTACATACAGTAAATACAAGTATATGTTGATCTAAAATTGAAGTGTACACATATGGTATGAGCCAAAATATCTGCAATCAAATTCAACAGACAAATATGATGACATCGATGTATGTAGAGGTTGATCTAAATATATTTGTATTTATTGTCTCTTCATGATGGTTGATGACCAAAACAAAATTCATAGCAAGAAGTTCATGATAAAGGAGGAATTTCACGATATCATGGAGTAGATGTTTCCTATTAGAGATGGTAGATATCCTTGCAAGGGTGATGGGTATCCTTAAAAAAGTAGAAAAGATAATGGTTCGTGTGAAGAAGTGCACAATCATGATGAAAGATTCATTATAAACAAGCAGATAAAGAAGGGATAAGGTTGTATGAGAGGCATATGTGCCAAGAGCAAGAATACATGTGAAATGAAGATATTGCCTTAAAAATGATGGTGAAATGTCTTTAAAAAAGTAGATATTTTAAGAATACATATAATGGATAGCATACCTATTATATGGTTTGTATTTTAACAAATCATCACAAGGGCACTACACCATGACAATGACACACATGATATAGTTTAACAAATCAGCACCGTGATTTGTTAAAATACGTGTTGTATTTTCACTGCAACAAAATTAAATTTACTGTTGCAAATCAACACTCTCAAATGAAAGCCATTGAATGTCAGTATTTTCTTGGTTGGCTTTCTATACAGTGTGTTTTAGATTTTTTTGTCAGCTTAGTTGTGTGATATCAAATAAACTTATATCTCATTTTGAAATTTATTATAGATGTGGGTGGTTCCTGACAAGTCATTTATGAAAATATCAAATGAAGATAGGCATAAAGACCAACAATACCAAGATGGGATAGACGAATTTTTAGCGTTCTCTGACAGTAACCCAATACGATTGTCAACTTTCGATGTTTATTGTCCGTGTAAGAAATGTCAGAACAATTTTAAATATCACAAGGTTATTTTTTTTCTATTTGTTTGCAAATGGATTCGACCCTCACTACAAGTTTTGGAGTAACCACGGTGAAGGTGTGGTAATTGAGGAGATACTTCAAGCGGAGCCACGGATACTGCATGCAGGTCAACATGCACATGACACAGGTGCCTGCTAGAAGACATTCTTGTTGCACCGTTTACGACCGATAATTTTTCAGAGGATGCACAGACATCAAGTGACGTCGATCCTTTGATTAAATTAGTGAACGACAACGAGTCGGATTTATACGAAGGATGCGAGTTTACGAGGCTATCATTCTTGATCAGACTTCTTCATATCTAAAACCTTAGCAGAATGGCAGTTATACATTTTGAGATGTTGTTGGATTTGTTTAGAAGGGTAATTCCTGGAGGTGAGAATAGCATTCCTGATACTCATTAGGAAGCTAGCAAGATCATTGATACGTTAGGGCTCGATTATAATAAAATTGATGCATGCCCAAATGATTGCATCCGTTATTATAAAGAGAATAAGGATTTAAATGAATGCCCATCCTGTCATGTACCACAGTGGACAGTTCAACAAAGTATATGTTCAAATAAGGAAGGTCATACAGTCCAAAAGAAGAAGAAAAAGATTGCTGTAAAGGTTCTCTGTTATTTCCCAATTATTCCTAGGCTGTAGAGGTTATTCATTTTTGCTGAATTGGCTGGGAAAATGTGATGGCACGCAACCGAACGTGTAGATGATGGAAACTAAGGCATCCTGTGGATTGTGAGGCATGGAAGCATATTGATAGAATTTATCCAGACTTTTCAATGGAGCAACGAAACATTAGACTTGGTCTCGCAAGCGATGGATTTAATCCTTTTGGAGTGATGAGCTCTGGGTGGTCAACATGTCCAGTGTTGGTGACCCCGTATAACCTTCCTCCTCATATGTGTATGAAGCAGCCACATATGATATTGTCACTCTTGATCCCTGGGAAATATTCACCGGGTAATGATATCGATGTTTTCCTGCAGCCGTTGATTGATGATTTGAAGCTTTTATAGGAAGAGGGTGTGAACACATTCGATGCCTTTACAAAGCAAAACTTTCGCATTCAGGCAATTGTTTTATGGACAATTAATGTCTTTCCCACATATGGTAACCTATCTGGTTGGTCGACAAAGGGTAAATTTGCATGTCCAGTTTGCACGACAAGCTATGAGGGAAAGTACTTGAAATTTAGCCATAAGCAATGCTTTTGGCAGCACAGAAGATGGTTGATTGCAGATCATAAATATAGAAGACATGGAAGATTATTTGATGGTGAAATCGAATCGAGAGGAGTACCAAAACAGCTAAGTGGAGAGGACATATTCGAGGCGCTTCATCCTTTGCCTAGAGTAAAGTTTGGAAAGAAAAGATATAGCTAGGAGAATCCACTTGGTGTGAGAAGGAAGATTGCAAAGGGAAAGAGAACGAGAAAGGAGAAATCAAGAACAAGAAAGCAACGAAAGCCTCAACCAGAAGAATACACAACAGAGAGGACAATACTCCCAGTTGGATGGACAAAGTTCAGTATTTTCTTTCAGTTGCCATATTGGATGAGTTTGAAAATACGTCACAACCTGGACGTCATGCACGTAGAAAAGAATATTTGTGAAAATCTCTTCTACACCATTTTACAAGACTCGACCAAGTCGAAAGATGGATTAAAGGCGAGACTTGATTTAAATCAATTGGAGGTACGTCCTGAATTGCTGGCCATTCAGAAGGAAAATAAAAAGTACGAACTGCCACCATAGTATGCTACACTTTCTACATATGAGACCCATAACCTCCTTATGTTTCTTAAGTCCTTGAAGACACCTGATAGATATGCTTCAAATATATCTAGATGTGTGCATGTAAATGAAAGGAAGATTTTCGATTTGAAAACCCATGATTAACATATCTTGTTGCATCAGATGCTTCCGGTTGCAGTTCGTCATGTTGATAAGAGGCTGGCTTCAGTTTTGGGACCATTCTGTGGTTTCTTTAAGCAGGCGTGCTCTAAGGTGATAGATGTCGCTGAGTTTGAGGAGTTAGAGAGACGTGTCATCCTTACACTGTGCAATATGGAAAAACTTTTCGCGCCCTCTTTCTTCACGATCATGGTTCATCTCACTGTGCACCTGGCACAGGAGGCACGCATTGCAGGACCAGTACAATATCGGTGGATGTATTCCGTTGAGAGGTATATGCTTATTCACTTTAATGCTTTTTGATGGAGACAATCAGTACAGCCATACATTTAATTATTTTTATGATTTTAACCTGCAGGTTTCTAGGGTTTATTAAACAACTAGTGCACAATCGTGCAAAACCTGAAGGTTCTATAGCTGTAAATTATTCATCACACAAAACTCTGATATTCATCTCTCGTTATTTGCATGATGTTGAAACAAAGCTCAATCGAAAGCCAAGAGTGATGGATGTTATCTTCTATAATGATTGTAGGGGAGGACACACGATTTAATATGATGGATCTTGGCCAAGCCCATGCATATGTTCTAAACAATCTACCGATATTTGACTTATATCGCAGGGTATAAAGCTGAGTATTTTGCCTGTTTAATGATGTATATGTTTAAATCCAATGTTATATAAGCTTTCTTTATTTGTATCGCAGTCGTCACAAGATAGAGGTATTAAAAAAGTTGAATGCCAAAACTTTTAGCAAAAAAGTTGCGGACGCACATTCCAAAGAATTTCCTGGATGGTTGAAAATTCAGGTATGTGCGCAGATTAGACATGTTAACTATATACTTATAATAAAATTAATATCAAGCTTATTAATATAGTAATATCTTTTATCTTTTTCATGAAGGTTCAACGACAAATTAAGGGAGGTGTACATCTATCTGATGCCATTCAAAGCTACGCCAGAGGTCCTCATAGCACAATACATCGTTATGGGGGTATTGTATCAATGGTTTTAGATTTAATTCCATTGACGTCGAGAAGGAACGATGTATGCAGAATAGTGGAATCTTCTCATCTTTCTCTCAATTATCATATGCAAGTAGCAAAGATCAACAACCAAAAGAAGGCCAGATCTTCTACTATGGACATGTTGAAGATGATGTTGAGATTTTCTATGGCTATCAAAAGGATGTTAGTCATGTGTTATTTAAGGTTCGTTGGTGTGAGCAGGGTAAACAAAAGGACCTATTTGGCTACACGGATGTAAATCTAAACAAGGAAATTTACAAGAATGACAAGTATATGCTTGTTACCCATGCTAAACAATGTTTTTGTAAAAGATATAATGGTATACGATGCTTGGGTTGTTCTTAGAAATCTGCCAAGAGCCTATGCATACGAAGATGTTACAGATGATGATAATGAAGAAGAAGAAGACGTAATCTTAGTCGATGAAGTTGTGGCCGAGTTTTCAACCATGGTTCTTTTTATTAAATGATATGATTTTTATAAGGTAAGTTTGTCTTCTCTTATTTTCTAGTTGAAGATGGTGATCTTTATATTGAATAATTTGATTTTTTGGCCTAATATTGTCTCCTTATATTTCAGTTGAAGATGGCATTCTCTAGGTCCCAACAGACATTTTTGGGCATTTTTCTTAGCTCCGGGTTATTTTCCACATTTTTTGGAAGATATGGATCGTTTTATTAAACAATATGATTTTTGGCCTAATTTTGTCTTCTCTTATTTTTCCAGTATAACTTGGCGATCTCCCAATTCCAACAGATATTTTTGTGGATATTTCTGAGCTGCGGGCTATTTTTCACATTTTCTCAAATATATGGATCATTTTGTTAAATAATATCAGAGAAGACAAAATTAGGCCAAAAATGTCCGTTGGAACCGGGAAATCATGATCTTTCGGTTCCGATGGACATTTTTGCAGATTTTTCTGAGATTGGAGTTATTTACTGCATTTTTTAGAAGATATGGATCTTTTTATTAAATGATATAATTTCTCTAGCCTAATTTTGTCTTCTCTTTTTTTTTCACTTGAAGATGGCGGTCTCACAGTTCCAACGAATATTTTTACGTATTTTTCTGACTCGAGACTAGTTTTAGTATTTTATGAAATATATCGATCATTTTATTAAATGATTGATTTTTTGACAAATATTTATATTCTCATATTTTTTGATTGATGATAGCGATCTCCCAGTTCCAACGGACATTTTTTGGATTTTTTGAGTCTGTGCTATTTTATGTGTTATCCTGAAAATATCGACAGTTTTAGTAAATGAAATGATTTTTGGCTCATTTTTGGCTTTTTAAAAAAAATTAGCGATCTCCCGGTTCTGACAGATATTTTTGCGGATTTTTCTGAGCTCGGGGATATTTTCTACATTTTTGGAAAATAAGAATCTTTATATTAAATGATATGAATTTTATTTCCAAATTTTGTCTTCTCCAATTTTTCATTTGAACCTAGCGATCCCCAGTTCCAACATACATTTTTCGGATTTTCTGAGCTCGATGCTATTTTCTTTATTTTATGGAAGATATGGATGTTTTTATTAAATGATATGATTTTTATTTCTTAAGTTTGTCTTCTATTATTTTTAAGTTTAAGATCGCGATCTCCCGGTTCAAACGGACATTTTTGCGGATTTTTCCGAGGTCGGTGCTATTTTTTGTATTTTTGAAAGATAAGAATCTTTTTATTAAATAATATGATTTTTATAACCAAAGTTTGTCTTCTCTTATTTTCCAATTGAAGATGGCGATCTTTATAGAAGATGATTTTTGGCCTAATTTTGTCTTCTCTTATATTTTAGTTGAAGATGGGATTCTCTTGGTCGCAAAGGACATTTTTCGGATTTTTCTGAGCTTCGGGCTATTGTCCACATTTTCTGGAAGATATGGATCGTTTTATTAAAAGATAAGATTTTTGGACTAATGTTGTCTTCTCTTATTTTTCATGTTGAAGTTGACAATCTCCCGGTTCCAACTAACATTTTGGCGGATATTTATGAGCTCCAGACTATTTTCCACATTTTTTGAAAGATGTTGATCGTTTTATTAAATTATATCGAAAAAGACAAAATTAGGCCAAAAAATGTTTGTTGGAACCAGGAAATCGCCATCTTCAACTTAAATATAAAAGAAGACAAAATTCGAAATCGGGAAATCACCATCTTCTTCTATAAAAATGTCCATTGTAACCGGGATATCGTCATCTTCAACTGAAATGATTTTTATATATCATTTTCTGAGCTTGTTGCAATTTTCTACATTTTATGAAAGATATTAATCTTTTTGTTGAATGACATAATTTTTCTGCCTAAATTTGTCTTCTCTTATTTTCCAGTTGAAGATGTCGATCTCCCGGTTCCAACGGAAATTTCTGTGGATTTTTATGAGCTCCGGCCTATTTTCCACATTTTTGGAAGACATAGATCGTTTTATTAAATGATATGATATTTTGGATTAATTTTGTCTTCTCTTATTTTTCCATTTGATTATGACGATCTCCCATTCCAACGGACATTGTTGCTATTTTTTGAGCTCGGGGCTATTTTCTACATTTTCTCGAAGATATAGATCTTTTTATTATATTATATGATTTTTGTAGGCTAATTTTGTCTTCTATTATTTTTCAGTTGAAGATGGCAATATCCTGCTTCTAATGGACATTTTTGTCGATATTTTTGAGCTCGGAACTAATTTCTACATTTTCTGCAAGATATAGACCTTTTATTAAATGATATGATTTTTCTATCCTAATTTTGTCTTCTTTTGTTTTTCAATTGAAGATGGCGATCTCCCGGTTCCAACAGAAATTTTTACGGATTTTTCTGACCTTGAGGCTATTTTCTATGGTTTATTGTCAATATGAATATTTTTATTGATATGATTTTTATAGCCTAAGTTTATCTTCTCTTATTTTTCATTTGAAGATGGCTGTCTCCCAATTCCAACGGATATTTTTGCAGATTTTTTGAACTCGAGGCTATTTTCTGTATTTTCTGGAAGATATCAATTGTTTTATTAAATGATATGATTTTTAGCTTAATTTTTTCTTCTCTTCATATTTTTTCGGTGCTGATGGTGATCTCCCGGTACAAACAGATATTTTCGCAGATTTTTCTGTGCTATGGCCTATTTTCTGTATTATCTGGAAGATATCAATTGTTTTATTAAATGATATGATTTTTGAGCCTAATTTTGTCTTTTCTTTTATTCGTTAAATTTGGTGATCTCCCGGTCCCGACGGATATTTTTCAGATTTTTCTGAGCTCGAGGATATTTTCTACATTTTATGGAAAATAAGAATATGTATATAAAATGAAATGATATTTATTGCCAAATGTTGTCTTCTCTTATTTTTTCAGTTGAACATGGCAATCTCCTGGTTACAACAGAAATTTTTTCGTATTTTCTGAGCTTGTTTCTATTTTCTTTATTTTATAGAAGATATGTATCTTTTTATTAAATGATATGATTTTGATAGCTTAAGTTTGTCTTCTATTATTTTTAAGTTGAAAATGATGATCCCCCGGTTCCAATAGACATTTTTGCGGATTTTTTTGAGCTTCAAGCTATTTTCTACATTTTATGGAATATATGGATCTTTTTATTAAATGATATGATTTTTTAACCTAAGTTTGTTTTTTCTTATTTTCCAGTTAAAGATGGCGATTATTATATTAAATGAAATGATTTTTTTGGCTTATTTTGCCTTCTCTTATATTTCAGTTGAAGATGGCATTCTCTCGGTGCCAAAGGAAATTTTTGCGGATTTTTTGAGCTCCGGACTATTTTCCACATTTTCTTGAAAATATGGAACATTTACTAAATGATATAATTTTTGGCCTAATGTCTGTCTTCTCTTAATTTCCAGTTGAATTTGGCAATCTCCCGGTTCCCACGGATATTTTTGCGGATATTTCTGAGCTCAGTGTTTTTTTTCATATTTTTTGGAATAATGGATCGTTTTATTGAATGATAACAGAGAATACAAAATTAGGTCAAAAAATGTCCGTTAGAACCGGGAAATCACCATCTTCAACTGAAAAATAAGAGAAGACAAAATTCGGAACAAGAAAATCGCCATCTTCAACTTTAAAAATGTCTGTTGTAACTGGGATATCGCCCTCTTCAACTGAAAAGATTTTTATATATCATTTTCTGAACTTGGTGCTAATTAAATATTTTATGAAGGATATGGATCTTTTTATTAATTAATATGATTTTTCTATCCTAAATTATTATTCTCTTATTTTCTAATTGAAGATAACGATCATTTTATTAAATGATCTGATTTTTAGGCTAATATTTTCTTCTCTTATATTCCAGTTGAAGATGGCGATCACCCGGTTCGAACTGATATTTTTTGTGGATTTTTCTGAGCTCCGGCCTACTTTCCACATTTTTGGAAGATATGGATCGTTTTATTAAATAATATGATATTTTGGCCTAATTTTGTCTTCTCTTATTTTTTTTAGTTGAAGGTTGCCATCTCTTGGTTCCAACGGACAGTTTTTCGGATTTTTCTGAGCACGGGATTATTTTCTACATTTTCTGGAAGATATGGATCTTTTTATTACATTATATGATTTTTGTAGCCTACTTTTGTCTTCGCTTATTTTTTCAGTTGAAGATGTCGATTTCTCGGTTCCAATGTACATTTTGGCCGATATTTCTAAACTATTGACTATTTTCTACATTTTCCGTAAGATTTGGATCTTTTTAATAAATGAAATGATTTTTCTAGCCTAATTTTGTCTTCTCTTATTTTTCAATTGATGATGGCGATCATCTCTTGGTTCCAACGAAAATTTTTGCGGATTTTTCTGAACTCGATGCTATTTTCTACAATTTATTATAGATATGGATTTTTTATTAAAAGATATGTTTTTATAGCCTACGTTTGTCTTCTCTTATTTTTCACATGAAAATGGCGGTTTCCGGGTTCCAACGGAAATCTTTGCAAATTTTTCTGACATCGGGGCTATTTTCTGTATTTTTTGGAAGATAACGATCGTTTTACTAAATACTATGATTTTTTGTCTAAGTTTGTCTTCTCTTAGATTTTTCGTTGATGATGGCGATCTCCCGGTTCCCACAGATATTTTTGAGGATTTTTCTGAGCTCTAAGCTATTTTCTGTATTATCTGGAAGATATCGATCGTTTAATTAAATGATACGATATTATGTCCTAGATTTGTCTTCTTTATTTTTCGTTAAATTTTAAGCTCTCCCAGTTCTGACAGATATTTTTGCGGATTTTTCTGCGATCGGGGATATTTTCCACTTTTTATGGAAAATAAGAATCTTTATATTAAATGATATGTGTTTTGAATGGAAATACCAGTGTCGGTTAGGATTGCGGTATCTTAGAGATACGCTCATATCTATGTATTCTATATTTCTACTCTCCCACATGCCTATAAATAAAGGGCTGGGGGTTCCTCCCCCAATAGTTGATTCATAACAGGTTATCAGCACGAGCCTATAGAAAATTTTCCAACAAAATTTTTTTCATTCGTTGCGAAGGCAAAGGGAGACGGGAGATCCACGCGCGCAATGCAAGGCTTCCTCAATCGAGCGTCGTCATCTGCGTCGGGCTTCATTCAACCGCCGCAATATCCGAAGGACAGATATAAAGGTAAAAATCGCTAAAAACGATGTTTTTAATCAACGTATGATTGTTCTACCCCTAGATCTCGCAAGATCGATATGGGGATTCGGTTGATCGCCCAAAAAACGACGAACTTTTCATCCCAAAAATCAAATTTTTAGGGGTTTTTTCTTGTGTAAACCCTAACCCATACCCGCCGGTGGCTTAGCCGCCGGCCATCTTCCCCCTTGCAGGGGGCGGCGGCGCCCTGCCGCCGTCCCCCTGCAGGGGGTGGCGGCCCCATGCCGTCGACCCCCCCTGCAGGGGGCGGTGGCACCCTGCCGCCGACCCCCTGCAGGGGGCGGCCGACCCCCTTCCACCGCCGTCCAGCGGCTGTAAGGGGGCGGCGGCGGCTAACCCGAGCCGCCGCCCCCAAAACCCTACTGGGCCTCGAGCCCAGATTCAAAAGCGGGCCTGAAGCCCGCAAGAAAACTGCGGGCCTCAGGTCTGCAGGCCTTGTTTCAAAAAAAATTTTGACTGCGGGCCTGAAGCCCGCAGCCAACCTGTGGACTTCAGGCCCGCAGGCCAGTTTTTCTTCAAAAAAGAAAGAAAGAAAAAAACGGGGGGCAAAGGCTAAAAATAAGCCTTAAAAGACTTTTTGGGCTAAAAATTAATTATAAAGGGTGTTTGTGGGCCTAAAAATTCGTGAAAAATCACGGTATATTATGGGGTTATATGTGGACGTATAAGGGATTAATGGGGGTTATTGGGGATGAATTTAAAAAGGAAAAACTTCTTCCTTTTACGAAGAACATGTTAAATTATTGGGCTCTTTTCCAATTCTTTGGACAAACCCAAATTTTAACAACCCTTGCATTAAATGATTTCTTCTGTAAAATCATCTATACATGCTTTGCATCACTGGCTTATTCTGTGGATAATTTATGCGTGGTTAGGCATTATATTTAAACTTAATAATTAGGAAGATCATGCGACCGCCCTGCCGTTAGTCAGCTAACCTAACGGTGTATAACGTTGCCCAGTGGTCCACTAATTATTAAGTAATTAAATTGTTTATCCATCTCTGCGAATATTAAATGCATGTGATGCCTGTGATGAAAATGTCTGATGAAAATGTTTGATAAGCACAAATTTTCTGCTTGGATGGCTAATTGTGGTTTTTGGATCGGCTGTTTAAGTCCCACATTTTATTTTCCTGCACTTTTCTTTTACTTTTGAGAGAAATTGTAGTGAGGAAATTTTGTAAATGTCCCGGACCAAAGTCCATTTTCCATAGAGACGGAGGCCACAATTGAAGCTGAATATCTTATATGGGACCCACGGAGGTTTCCAAAGTTGTAATTTCTTTTTAAAGCTTTCATTTGTGTAATACAAACTATAATGGGACTTTGGACTATTATTTATGTGGGACTGGCCGATCCACGCAATTAGCCCTTCATATTAAAATTGCCTCTGTATGAAAATGTTTATGTTTAAATTATTAATTCATGCATATTGGTGCTCTGCTAGATAAAATGGCTAAAATCGCAAGTGTCGATTTCGAAGTGATGGATGCATCAGGGAGAAACTACCTTAGCTGGCAGCTCGATGTGAAGTTTCATCTGCGGGCAAAGTCCCTCATTTCTGTTGTGCTAATTATGTAAATGTAAGCGATATAGAAAAGACTCAAGCCATTATCTATATTTGCCACCATGTGGACAAGACACTAAAGGCTGAATACCTTACGGTCGAAGATCCATTTGAGCTATGGACTGCCCTTGAGGATAGGTATAAACATCAGAAAGATGTTATACTCCCAAAGGCACGATATGAGTGGGAGAACCAGAGAATGCAGGATTTTAAGTCCATTGCTGAGTACAACTCAGCACATCATCACCTCACGCCTGAAGTTGTGTGGTGAAAAGGTCTCAGAAGATTGCATGCTGGAAAATACGTATACGTCCTTCCATGAAAAAGATGCGATACAAATGCAGCAATACCGTGAACGCAAGTTCACCAAATATTCTGAGCTGTTGTCATGTTTACTCATGGCTGAACAAAACAGAGCGCTTATTCTCGCCACTCACAACATGCGCGCCCTGGCACTGCCTCCCTCCCAGAAGCTCATAATGCATCTTCTTCTCGAAAGAAGAGGGACAACAAACGAACATAATGGGGGATAGAACAAAAGGTCTAGGGGCCAATTCCAGCAACGAAGAAATGAAAGTAAGTGGAAGTTCACCTGGCGCAGAAATGACAAAAAAAGAGATGATGCACCCCCTCCCAAGAGGGAATGGGAAGACCAGTGCCGTAGCTTTGGCATGAAAGGCCACTGGTCCAGAGTGTGCAGAACTCCGTAGCATCTCCAGGATTTGTATAAAGAGAACAAGAAAAATAAAGCTGAAACAAACCTGATGACCTCTGATGCTCTAGTCAAGTTTACAGCTGACGACTTCAAACATGATGACATGCTTGATTAGCCTTCTATGTTAGTAAACTGTTTAGAACATTTCATGTTATGAGAGCTTTCATATTATGTAATTTGATTTTAAATGAAAATGTTTATCTGAAAATGCATGTGCCTACGATTCATCTTTAATAGATGAACTTCTCTCATGACTGATTAGTCGACAATAAACACATATGATCTTTCAATACAAAGCCCAACATCAGGGCCATATTGAAGATCCGGGGATGGATGCATGGGATAAGTAGACTCCACTGGATTGAACGTCCATAAAATCCAGATTGTGATGGATGCATGGGAACATGCAAATTCTGCATGCTGCATCGTAAATAAAAGACCCTCTGGAGGTCAGAGTCTCTAATGCAACTTGCATATGGAATGCCACCGAATATTTCTCATCTGAGAATCTTCGGTCGCGCAGTATAAATCCCCATTGCACCACCACCGAGGACCCAAACGGTCCTTAACGTCGCCAAAGTATCCATGCAGGGTTTGACTCACCCTCACTTATAAGATACCTAGAACCCCAAACGGGGGACACATTTAAGGCACACCTTGAAGACTTTGATCTCAATGGGACGAGTTTGCCCAAAATAGGCCCAGACACTGGAAAATCTGGCACGAAGCAAATTATAAAGTGGGATACAAAAAGCTTGACCCACTATGATTCGGTAACAATACAGTGTGAAGATGAGATCTTGAAGATTCTCCACATACAGAACACAGTTCACTAATTACCGGAATCATTTACTGACAACCAGAAGATTGTCAGATTACACATCCCTGCATCAAATACTCCAGTTAGGATTGACATCCCCGAGAATGGATACAATCCACCAGCAGCAGAAGTGCCTACTCCTCAACGGAAAAGAGGCAGATCACCAGGCTCCAAGGACGAAAATAAAAGAACAAAGAAACATACCTGGAGACCTTGAGACAATACTACCACATGACAATGAGCTCATGTCCACACTCTCACCCCTTCCTGGAATGCACTGCAGAGGAAATGCCAGGAAAAACCGAAATTTGAAAGTAAATGTTGTACGTACTGCGGAGATGTTAGACAGAAAGAACATAATTGTCGACAATATATTCACGTATCATATTGCCATATGCATCGCAAAAGCGATGATGTTTATAAATTATCGTTCCATACTCTGTTGCTAGAATGCAAACGTAGAGATTGGCCATATGTGGAACGAGGCCATAAAAGATGAGCTGGACTCACTTATGAAACATGAAATGTTCGAACCTGAGTCCAGACACCAAAAGGTGTCAACCCTATGGATAAAATAAAGTATTACACACATAAGAAAAATAAATACAAAATTGTATACTATAAGGTAAACCTATAGCCCAAGGAAAATTTCGTGAAACTAGGGATCAAACAAATTAAAATGAGAATGTCTCATAAATGATGCATCAGTCTCCCTAAGTTATCAAAAGCGAATACCTTACGATTTGGCGAATGAAAATTTTGGATATGCTGTTATTGGATGTTGTGACGGCATACCTTCGTGGATATCTTGGTAAAGATAATTTCCACATTTCCTTAAATGCCTGAATAGACTTCGGGACATCTATTCTATTGAAGAAAAACAATAAGAATAATGTACAACCAAGAGAATCGCTTGACAAAGAAATGATTCCTACTGAGGGTTGTCTTTGCACCCGAGCAAAGAGCAGGATTTGAGATCATAGTTATAAAAACCTAAAATCTCATCGGATCTCCTGAAGAGAAACACGAAACATCGGTTCAAGCCTGACTTTTAAACATGAAATAAAAAGACCTAGGCAAGTATAAAGTCATGGCTCATAGAATCCTGTTACAAACGGCCAGAAGTGCGTATGCGTAATTAAAAGGACCATTGTCATCCAAAGTACATCTACGATACTATACTTAATTGATGTACAAAAAGAACCCTTCTGATCGCTGGAAGAGTGGGATGATATAACTGGTCCTAAAGTCCCTTATCTAAGTGCAATCAGGCACTCCTGGCTAACTGCACGTGTCCCGATATAGCTATTGCAGTAAACTCATTAGCTAGAGATAGTTGGCACCTAAAAAGGGCCATTAGACCGGAGTTAAGCCTTCTGTGCTTCCTCCAAGGGTTGAAAGATTTGGACTTACAATATGAAGTATCATCATCCAATGTTTATGCAAATGCAGGTTACAAGTCCGGTCCCTATACTGAGAAATCACAAAACGGGTACCCACAGTGGGATGGCCATCTACTGTAGATCTGCAAAGCAATGTATGAAGGCAACATCATCCTATCATTCCGAGATCCTCACCACACCAATGGTGTATTTGAGGGCGCCTGCTGGTACATCACATCCTAGTGACGATTGGGTAGAGGCTGGTATTGTGGAGCTGACCACATAGTCTGAAGACCACATCAGAGGCGACGTCACTTAGCACACTTCTCCAGAGTTTCTGGATTCAGCAGCTGCTTAATTGAGATAACTTTGTAATCTGTGTATATTTTCGAAATGTTGTAAATAGGAGAGATGAGATAAGCCTAAGAGATCTGAAAGCCTAAGAGCGTTTACAGATCAGGGGGAGTTGAGGGAATTTGTACTCTTTTCCCTTAGCTATGGTTTTTCCTACTGGGGTTTTCCATTGCCAAAGGTTTTAACGGGTAAATCACATCAACTCTGGATCCTGAACTATCCACACCTTTGTGACGCTCAGAATCCAGAAGTATTCATGAGCAAAGTCACTTGTACAAATCAGGGGGAGTTAAAGAGCGTTTGTACTCTTTTTGCTTAACTATAGTTTCACCCACAGGGTTTTCCATAACTAAAGGTTTTAACGAGGCAAACCTCACCAACTCAGGATCATGAAGTATCCACCCCATGTGAGACTCTTTTTACGCTCAGAATCCCGAAGTACTCTTGCGCAGAGTCCACATCTATGGCTGGATAAGGGGGAGTGTTGTAAATGGAAATACCAGAGTCGGTTAGGATTGCGGGTATCTTAGCGATACGCCCATATCTATGTATTCTATATTTCAACTCTCCTATCATGCCTATAAATAAAGGGCTGGGGGTTCCTCCCCCAGTACTTTATTCATAAGATTATTATTTCTTAATTTTGTTTTCTCTTATATTTCAGTTGAAGATGGCATTCTCTTAGGCCCAAAGGAAATTTTTGCGTATTTTTCTGAGCTCTGAGCTATTTTCCACATTTTCTGGAAGATATGGAACGTTTATTAAATGACATGATTTTTTGGCCTAATTTTGTCTTCTCTTAATTTCCAGTTGAAGTTGGCAATCTCCCGGTTCCAACAGACATTTTTGTCGATATTTCTGATCTCCGTGATATTTTCCATATTTCTGGAATATATGGATCGTTTTATTAAATGATATTAAAGAAGACAAAATTAGGCCAAAAATGTTTGTTGGAACAGGTCTTCAACTGAATGATAAGAGAAGACAAAATTCGGAACATGGAAATCGCCATCTTCATCTATAAAAATGTCGGTTGTAACCGGGAAATCGCCATCATTGACTGAAAAGATTTTTATATATCATTTTCAAAGCTTGATGCTATTTTATACATTTTATGAAAGAAATGGATCTTCTTTTAATTGATAGGATTTTTCTATCCTAAAAATGTCTTTTCTAATTTTCTAGTTGAAGATGACGATCTTTTTATTAAATGGTATAATTTTTGGCCTAATTTTGTCTTCTCTTATATTCCAGTTGAAGATGGCGATCATCCGGCTCCAACAGACATTTTTGCGGATTTTTTATGCTCTGGCCTATTTTCCACATTTTTGGAAGATATTGATTGTTTTATTAAAATGATATGATATTTTGGCCTAATTTTGTATTTTCTTATTTTCTAATTGAAGATGGCGATCTCCAGTTTCCAAAGGACATTTTTGCGAATTTTTCTAAGTTTGGAGCTATTTCTACATTTTCTGGAAGATATGTTTCTTTTTATTAAACGACATGATTTTAGCCTAATTTTGTATTCTCCTATTTTTCGATTGAATATATTGATTTCCAGGTTCCAACGGATATTTTGGCGGATTTTTCTGAGCTCGAAGCTATTTCTCAACATTTTTCGGAAGATATGTACCTTTTTATTAAATGATATGATTTTTGGCTAATTTTTTCTTTTCTTAGTTTTCAGTTGATGGCGATCTCTTGGTTCCAACGGACATTTTTGCGGATTTTCAGAGCTCCTGTATATTTTCTAAATTTTCTGGAAGATATGGATCGTTTTATTAAACGATATGATTTTTTGGTCTAATTTTGTCATCTCCTATTTTTAAGTTGAAGAGTGTGATCTCTCGGTTCCAACGGATATTTTTCCGGATATTTCTGAGTTCGGTGCTATTTTCTATATTTTTGGAAGACATGTGTCTTCATATTAAAGGATATGATTTTCTTACCTTAATTTTGTTTTCTCATATTTTTCTATTAAAGATGGCGATCTTCTCGTTCCAACAGACATTTTTACGGATTTTTCTGAGCTTGAGGCTATTTTTCTACATTTTCTGGACGATATGGAGCCTTTTATTAAATCATATGATTTTTATGATCTAAGTTTCGGTTATCTTATTTTTTTAATTGAAGATGACGATCTCCCGGTTCCATCGGACATTTTTGCAGATTTTTATGAGCTCCGGCCTATTTTCTATAGTATCTGAAAGATATGAATAGTTTTATTAAATAATATGATTTTGACCTTGTTTTCTCTTTTTTTAAACTGGAAAATTCTGATCCTCTAGTTCCAACTGACATTTTGCCGATTTTCTAAGCTTGCGGCTATTTTCTGCATTTTCTGGAAGATAGGGATCTTTTTATTAATTGATTTCATATTTGGCCTAATTTCGTCTTCTCTTACTTTTAAGTTGAAGATTGCGATCTCACCGTTCCTTTGCCGATTTTTCTGAGATCGGTGCTATTTTCTACCTTTTCTGGAAGATATGGATCATTTTATTAAATGATATAATTTTTTGGTTTAATGTTGTCTTCTCTTATTTTTTTTCGTTGAAGATATCGATCTCCCTGTTCCAACGGATATTTTTGCGGATTTTTATGAACTCTGAGATAATTTCTACATTTTCTGTATGATATGGATCTTTATATTAAATGATACGATTTTTAGGTTTTAATTTTGTCTTCTCTTATTATTTTACTGAAAATGGCGATCTCTCGGTTCCAACTGACATTTTTTGGACTTTTCTGTCTCGGTGCTATTTTCTAAATTTTATGGACGACATGGATCTTTTTATTACATGATATGATTTTTATCGTCTCAGTTTATCGTCTCTTATTTTTCAGTTGAAGATGGTGTCTCCCGGTTTAAACGGAATTTTTTGCGAATTTTTATGAGCTTGGGGCTATTTTTTGCATTTTCTGGAAGATATGGATCATTTGATACGATTATTTAACCTAATTTTGGCTTCTTTTATTTTTTCGTTGAAGATGGCAATCGCTTGGTTCCAACGGACTTATTTGCGGATTTTTTGAGCTACGTGCTATTTTCTACATTTTCTGTATGATATGAATCTTTATAAATGATATGATTTTTATAATCTAATTTTGTCTTCTCTTCTATTTTCGGTTGAAGAAGACGGTCTCTAGGTTCCAACGGGCTTTTTTATGGTTTTTTCTAAGCTCGAGTCTATTTTCTACATTTTCTGTAAGATATGGATCTTTATATTGAATGATTTGATTTTTGTAGCCTAATTTTATCTTCTCTTATTTTTCTATTGAATATGACGATCTCCCGATTCCAATGAACATTTTGCAGACTTCTCTGAGCTCCGGACTATTTTCTATATTTTTTGGAATATATGGATCTTTTTATAAAATGACACGATTTTGGCCTAATTTTGTCTTTCCATTTTTTAGTTGAAGACGACGATCTCCCGGTTCCAATAGACATTCTTAGCAGATTTTTCTGAGCTCGACGCTTATTTTACATTTTCTGTAAGATATGGATCTTTGTATTAAATGATATGATTTTTAAATCCTAATTTTTTCTTCCTTTATATTTCAGTTGTAGTGGCGATCTCCCGGTTCCATCGGATATTGTTACAGATTTTTCATAACTCGGGTTAATTTTCTACATTTTCTGGAAGATATGGATGTTTTATTGAATGATATGATTTTTATAACGTAAGTCGATGGCGATCTCCCGGTTCCAATGGAAAGTTTTACAGATTTTTATGAGCTTCTGCCTATTTTCCACATTTTGGAAGACATGGATTGTTTTATTAAATTATATGATTTTTGGCCTAATTTTGTCTCCTCTTATTTTCCAGTTGAAGATGGCAATCTCCTGGTTCCAACTGATATTTTTGCAGATTTTTTTGAGCGTAGGACTATTTTCCACATTTTCTTGAAGATATGGATATTTTATTACATTATATGATTTCCCAAAACGCACCTAAGAACGTGCGCAGGCAGAGTTACCTGCGCACGCCCCCTCTGTTCGGTGTTTGTAAGTATTTTTTTTGAATTTCTTTTATGTAGTAGGTAGATATACTTGTTATGTAGTTCCACAGAAAATTTTAAGTCAATCCAACACTGTTTGAGCCTCCATTCATCGATTTCAAAAACGTTGCGTAAAACTGTCCAGAATGAACGGAGGCTCAAATGGTGTTGGATTGACCTGAAATTTTGTGGGAAGCTACATAAAAAGTATATCTACCTACTGCAAAAAAATTCAAAAAAAATTACTTACGAACACCGAAGAGGGGGCTTGCACATGTAATTCTACATGTGCACGTTCTCAGGCACATTTCCCTCATATGATTTTTTGTAGGCTAATTTTGTCTTCTCTTATTTTTCAGTTGAAGATGGCAATATCCACGTTCAAACGGACATTTTTGCTAATATTTCTAAGCTCGAGACTAGTTTCTACATTTTCTATAGGATATTGATATTTTTATTAAATGATATGATTTTTCTATCCTAATTTTGTCTTCTCTTATTTTTCAATTGAAGATAGCGATCTCCCGGTTTCAACGGAAATTTTTGCGAATTTTTCTGACCTCCGTGCTATTTTCTGTGTTTTATTGTCGATATAAATATTTTTTAAATGATAATATTTAGCCTATGTTTATCCTCTCTCTTTTTCGCTTGAAGATGGCGGTCAGCCAGTTCCAACAGACATTTTTGCGGATTTTTCTGAACTCGGGGCTATTTTTCCTTTCTCACATTCTCTTTTCTTTTCTCTCTTTATTTGATCTTCTATTATTTGTTTTGGAGATAATGGAAGGAGGGTTATAGTCTCCCCTCGAAGTACAAAAGAATAATGGTTTAAGTACCCATCATGTGTTACACGACGATCAAACTGCCACGGTCTGCCCAACAAGAGATGACATGCTTTCATGTGAACAAAGTCACTGATTATTTCATCTCTATATTTGCCAATAGAAAATAGGATTGTGACTTGTTTTGTTACCTTCAACTCTCCACATTCGTTGAGCCATTGTAGCTTGTAGGGTTGACGATGCTTGAAGGTTGGAAGACTCAACTTCTCCACTAATTCAGCACTTGCTACATTGTTGCCTCTTCCTCCATCTATGATTACACTGCATACTTTCCCTTGGACTAGGCAGCGTGTGTGGAACAAGTTCTCTCTTTGGTTGTTCTCTTCATCCTTCATTTGAATGCTAAGTGCTCTTCTAGTCACAAGAAATTCTCCTTCGGCAGCAATTTCTCCGTCATCATCTTCAAGCAGTATCTCATCTTCTTCATCAGATTCTTCTTCTTCAGTCTCCTAGTCACCATGGTTATTGATTATCATGGTGCGCTTGTTAGGGCACTCGCTAGAAATGTGTCCTCTCCCTTGGCATTTGAAGCATCTTATGTCACGGTTCTAGAAGTATTTGCTTCAGTTTGTGTCTTCTTTGGAATATCAGCTGTCTTCTCAACTTTCTTCGAAGTATTCTCCTTCGAACTAGATGGAGTATCTCTCTTTGAACTTCTCTTCCAAGGGCTAAAAGAATTAGAGCCATTCCTTACAACATTTCTCCTCTTTAGTTGTTGTTCTACCTTGATGGCTTGGTGGACCATCTCCTAAAACTCTACATAGCGGTGCATCTCTACAGCATCAAAAATATCAGGATTAAGGCCACGCAAGAAACAAACAATTGTTGCTTCTCTGTCCTCCATAACATTTGCTCGAATCATGTCAATCTCCATCTCTTTGTGATACTCATCTATACTCTTAGAGCCTTGATTGAGTCGTTGCAGTGTTTGATGAAGTTCCCTATGGTAATAAGATGGAATAAACCTCCTTCTCATGGTTGATTTCATTTCTGTCCAAGTGGGACATTCTACATATCGTTCTTTTTCTTTTTGCACCTGATCCCACCAAATAAGAGCATAATCAGTAAACTCGGGAGCTACAAGTTTCACCTTGTTACCTTCAGAGTAGTCATGGTATGAGAAAATTTGCTCAACACGCATTTCCAACTCCAAATACGCATGATGATCATTTTTGCCTTGAAAAGAAGGTAATTTGATTTTAATTCCACCAATGTTGTCTCCTCGGTTTCTATGTTTGCTTTGTTCATCATAATGAAATCTCCTTCTTCTTGGCTGGTGATCTTCAAATTCATCCCCATCAACTTGGCTCTCAATATCTCCAAGGGGTTGTTCTTGATTATTTGGAGGATTTTGTTATGTAGAAGCTTGATTCTCCATTTTATCTAATCATTCATGGATTCGTGCTAGGTTTCTGTCAAACAATCTCTCAAGATGGCTCACTAATGCTTGCATTTGAAAATATGATTCTCCAAGTTGTGTAGTATCTTCTGGATTTCCTGCCATGTTAGTGAAAGAAAAAAATACACTCTAGATAATCTCACCAACTCACAACTCCCTCAGAATCTTTCCTTAGCTCGTATGCAACCCACATCCTTGTTGACTAATCCAATAATGCCAATAACTCACTTCAACCAATTATGTAGTGGTGGTTGGTAAAATTGTGAATAATGGATGGGTTTAGGCCTGAAGTAGGATTAGGTCTAGAGTAGGAATTCAATGAGAAGAAGGGAATTTTTTAGTAGTGCAAGACAACAATGCAACAATAAGAGCTATTAAATTTTGTAAGATGACAGAATGTAAGAACTGAATTGAGCACCACTGTTTGTTTTTCTTTCTCATTTTTTGCCAAGCTTTACATTTTTTGCTTTTGTTTTTTTTTCAGATTTTTCCTTTTCCTTTTGGGTTTTTTTTTTGCTTTTTTTGGGTGCTTTAATTATACAAACTAAATAAACAGCAAACAAACAAAGGCTCTAAAAAGTTGAAAGATAAACCAAAAATCTTGCACACTAAAAAATAAACTAAGTGAAAGATTTTGGAAAGTTTCTTGTTTTGGCAGAAACAAAGGAAATGAAAGGATTTGAAAGAGAAATTTTTTTTGAAGCAACAAAATGATTGAAAGAAACCTACTGTGTCTACATGGGGCTCTGATACCAAATGATGTGAAACCAGAGAGGTGGCCCGATCTTCACGGCATAGGATATTCAAAAAACTCGAAAACAAACTTAAAAGAAGGATATGAGCATCACACTCCAGAATAAGTGATAGGAAATAGGGAGTGATAAGCTCTAGATAAGGATGGTTCACCGACCTGACAAATGCAAATAGCCAACCAACGTTGAAAAGAACGTGACCTGCTACTTAGACCACTTGCCCAACCACGATCACGAGTTTAATAAATCCACACAGCAATACACTTGGGTTGAAGCATGAATTGGGGGCTTTTGCAGATTTGGATCACCAATCTTATAAGGAAGATTGACAAGGCAAGGTTCCACAATAGCTAAAGAAGATAAAAACTCAGACAATATGAGATAACACTTAAATTCTAAATTGGTAATCTGATTGATGCATGTTACAAAGGATTACGTGCTTTATTTATAGGTAGAGCTTTGGAAACTAAAGAGACTCTTTAAAAGACACTAATTAAAGACCACTTATGGCTCTTGATCTCCCCCATGAATTCAGAGTAAATAGTATGACTTTTGATCTCCCTATGAATTCTGATTTTAGTATGACTCTTCATCTCCCCATTAATTCAGAATTAATGGTATGACTCTTCATCTCCCCATGAATTAAGAACTAATGGTTGCACATGACTGTTGATATTCCCCCATGAATTCTGAAGTTTGATTGCAAATGACTCTTCTTATTCTCCAAATAATTCAGAATCATCCAATCTGGGGCCTTAATTTTCTTGGGCTTGGATTAGCAAGATTAAGGCCTGATTTGCTTCTTTTTTGCACCACTTCTTGGTCCAGCAATGCTTCTACTTGGATCCCAATTGTATCTTGCATTCTCTTTAGCCTTCCTCTTGTCATTGTGCCTTCACTTAGAATTAGGTCTTCAGTTTGTAATTTGTTAGACTGGTTCACATCACGATCTGTATACTGAATGATATGATTTTTTTGGCCTAATTTTTTCTTCTATTATATTAATCTCTCGGTCCCAAATGACATTTTTTGCGGATTTTTCTGAGCTCCAGGCTATTTTCCACATTTTCTGGAAGATATGGACCGTTCTATTAAATGATATGATTTTTGGCCTAATTTTATCTTCTCGTATTTTCTAGTTGAAATTGGCGATCTCTGGGTTCCAACGAACATTTTTGCCGATATTTCTGAGCTACAGGCTTTTTTCACATTTTCCGAAAGTTATGGATCCTTTTATTAAATGACATCGGAGAAGAAAAAATGCAACGACCTGGTCCCCGGGATACCGGATAAGTACGAATCCGTATCAGGTATTTCCGAAGAGGCGAGTGTTACGTAGAAAGAAAGAAAAGAAGAGAGTAGGAAGAACACTGCAGGTACTACGCACGTGCTGGGAAGTACAAGTAAAACTCCGTCACAGATAAAAACACTGAGAAAATAACAAAAGTACAATATTCCATTTATAGATACGCATACTACTATATACATCATATCCAATATACATACAACCTTGCTAACATACATATGTAAGTAGGTACATCCAAATATTGATACATTTATAGCAGATAGTCATACACCAATACTTTACAAAAAATTAGGCCAAAAACTGTTTGTTGGAATCAGGAAATCGCCATCTTCGACTGAAATATAAGAGAAGACAAAATTCGGAAACAGGAAATCACCATCTTCATCTATAAAAATGTCCATGGTACCAGGAATATCACCATTTTCAATTGAAAGATTTTTATTTATGATTTTCTGAGCTTGGTGCAAGTTTTTACTTTTATGAAAGAATTTATCTTTTTGTTAACTGACATGATTTTTCTGCCTAAATTTGTCTTCTCTTATTTTACAATTGAAGATGTCGATCTCCCGGTTCCAACGGAAATTTTTGCGGATTTGTCAGAGCTACGGCCAAATTTCCACATTTTTGGAAGACTTGGATCATTTTACTAAATGATATTATATTTTGGCTTAATTTTGTCTTCTCTTATTTTCAGTTGAATATGGCGATCTCCCAGTTCCAAATGATATTTTTGCGGATTTTTCTCAGCTCGGAGCTATTTTCTACAATTTCTCAAGCATATGGATCTTTTTATTACATTATATGATTTTTGTAGGCTAATTTTGTCTTCTCTTTTTTTTCAGTTGAAGATGGCAATATCCCGGTTCCAACGGACATTTTTATCGATATTTCTCATCTCGAGACTTGTTTCAACGTTTTCTGTAAGATATATATCATTTTAATAATTGATATGATTTTTCTATCATAATTTTGTCTTCTCTTATTTTTCAATTGAAGATGGCGAACTCCCATTTCCAACAGAAATTTTTTTCGGATTTTTCAAACCTCAACGCGATTTTCTGCGTTTTCTTGTCGAAATGGATATTTTTATTAAATGTTAGGATTTTTATAACCTGCGTTTATCATCTCTTATTTTTCACTTGAAGATGGCGGTCTCCCAGTTCCAACAAACATTTTTTGCGGATTTTTCTGAACTCGGGGTTATTTTTTGTATTTTCTGGAAGATATCGATCGTTTTACTAATTGTTATGCTTTTTTGACCTAATATTTTCTTCTCTTATTTTTTCGTAGATGAGGCGATCTCCTAGAACCAACAGATATTTTTGCGGATTTTTCTATACTACGGACTATTTTCTGCATTATCTGGAAGATATCGATCGTTTTATTAAATGATATGATTTTAAGCCTAATTTTTGTCTTCTATTTTTTTGTTAAATTTGGCAATCTCTCGGTTCGGACGGATATTTTTACGGATTTTTCTTAGCTTGGGGATATTTTCTTCATTTTATGGAAAATAAGAACATTTATATTAAATGATATGATTTTTATTGCCAAATTTTGTCTTCTCTTATTTTTCAGCTGAACATGGTGATCTCCCGGTTCCAACTGACATTTTTTTTAGTTTTTCTGAGATCGATGCTATTTTCTTTACTCTATGGAAGATATGGATCTTTTTATTAAATGACTAGTATATACCCGTGCCCAAGGGCACGATCATTTAAATATCACCCCATCAAAATATTAGACACCCTAATTTTAAGCGAACAGAAATAATTAAAGCGCAATAATTATTATGACACCCTCAAAATCTTAGTTCACCAAATTTTAGGTCCCCCAGAGAATTTAGTTCCGACATTGTTTATTTAATTCTAAATAAAAATGTTACCCGACGCCAAAATTTGTAGTCCCCCAATATTTAGTTCGATTCAAATTCACACACCAAAAGCTACTAAACAAACTTGAAAACAAATTTATAATTTGTTTGCCACATTCATATGTACTAAACAAACTTGCTACTGCTTGCCCCTGAGCTTGACCTCTAACATTGCTCCGCCTTCCTGCAAGATTTCACAAAATTCCAAATGTCACTTTAAGATTTCATGACACGAATCAACTAAAAATCAAAACTTTTGTACTCTCCTGCTTCATCCTGATGTGCTTCTATGCAATTGAATTATAAATATGGCAGTTCCAACTTTTGTTTAATGAGATACACTGAGAACAACATGTCATCATTGATTGATGCTATTTGATAAGTATACATGATGAGAGCACAATCGAGAAAGATACATAGAAAGGAATTTATTTTGATATATATAAACCTAAAGTGTATATTCATTACGGTTCAATCAAGTTCAAGCTAAATGGGCAAAATATTAGATTTGTCCAATTTTAAATTTGTAGTCCCATGAAAGAAACATGTCATATGAAGCAATCATAATAGAAAATGGTAAATCATAACAGAAAATGGTAAATCATAACATCTGTTCCAACAATTTTCGCTCTTGCAATGCAATGAAGATTGTTTTTACAATTAAACAAAACGATAAAAAAGGGTGCCGATAAAAAAAATATGATCTTCATACATAACAGAACATCAATGACAATTTTTCCATAAAAAGATTATCCTCTCCTGTCATCAATATCATAAAAACATAAGCCATTCTAGACAAATATAGCAGCTTACTGCAAGTCCCAATGGAGAACCAAAATATATAACAGGTCCCACATTATGTAATAAGGCCTCATTCAACCATGAGAAAAGCTAGATACAGGGATATAAGCTCATTCTTTCAAATTTGAGAATCCAAATTTAAATAATTTCACTTCGTATCAATGTCCATTTTCACCGAAGGTTGGCTTGCTTTTAACCCAAAAGAAGTAGATGCCAGCACTACCCCAATAACAGATGGTTTTCCATTTGGAGATTCATTCCACTGATGGATGTACATGTGAATCAAGGAATCACCAGATTATTACCGTAAAGGAGACGAACAGTTGGGAAAAAAATTTGCGTGAAAGGATGGGGGACATGTTAGTTGGATGAAGTCTTAAGCAACATTCATAACCCGTGCCCTAAGGGCACAGTTCAGTTCAACTGTTCTCCCCTCGAAATATTGGATCTCCTAATTTTAGACAAACAACAATAATTAAAGTGCAATAATTGTTATTTAGTTTCTCCAAAAGTTTTAGTTACCCAAAAATTTAGTTCCCATAAAGAATTTGGTTCCCCTCAAAATTTAGTTCCATTCAGATTTAGCTTCCCCCAAAATTTTAGGCTGCATGTGCAACTTCACATGGTTGTTTTTTGTTTTGCGGTTTTTAAGGCCCCACCAATAGAAGGTATTATAAAAAAAAGGGAGATGGACGACCGGATGCCTTCATGGTTAGATTGCCCCTCTCCAATTAAAAGTTGTAGATATGCATTCTCAGGATCATTGACTACAATAAAGTTTGTTTTTACTAATTTGAAATCGAATGGCATTCTAAACATGGAATGAAGTACGCTAGTTAGAAGTAGATGCTTCGGAAGGGAGGAGGAACTTTTGTTAATTTTCGTTTCGCACTTTTGATTTTAATATGTAGTGAAACACAGATGTTATTTATCAGCTTTCTAATTTGGACATATCATTCTATTTCACTCTATAGATTTCCTTCGACCTCAAAGACGGATGTCATTACATTCATCAAATAGTCCACCTCTTTCTGATCTAGAAAAGTATGAAGGCATATTGTTGGTTTCATTAGCATGAAGGATGACCAAAATGTTAGTATATATGCATGCTGATCAACCATTACAGCGTCGTGGCAGCATATACTACAATCATTGACATTACAGCCATTACAGGACTCCATGTGATCCTTATTCCTTGTTCCATTACACATCACTGCTATTGCAATGTCAAGACTACAATACTTGACATCCTACTTCTCCATGTTGAATCCTACTTCTCCATGTTGAACCACTTAATGAACTCCATTTTATGCCTCATCAAGTTAGGCCATAATTTTATTTTCTTTCCAAGAACTACAGGTAGCACTCTTAGTAGAGCTGAATGGAGGACCCAATGACCCGCTAGTGAGATTGTTATACTAATTATTGTGTTACTTTCGGCAGTTTTATATTAAAAGAAGTACAAAAGAGAGGGTCAACCTGCACATGAATTTTCTTCATGCACATGAATTTGTCAGTCATTGTCCAGTTCATCCCGTACGATAGAGTCCTACCAAATTTCATGCATTGTTGACTCATTAATCAATCCCTAAAAGATCAAAAGGCAAAAAAATGGTAAAGAGCAAAAAAGAAACAAACTGAACAGTAAAATGTTCAAGCCTGAACTTACTAAACTTTAAAGACGATACAAATAACTCAAACTAAGGATCCAAATTAGGAGACATTTTTGTAGGATAGAGTCTTCTTTTTCATTCAACTAAAAGAATAGAGAAAGCATACAAAAAGGCACACATACATCAGAAACACACATCATCAAACAGACAAAAAAGGCAAGTATTTTTTGCTGGCAATATCCTTAGTATTGCATGATATTGGTCACGGCCTCATTATCCTAAGCTCATAATACCAATTATATTAAGACTCATATAAACACCATGACAACAACAGCTTCATTTGCATTTACATGGGTCACAGGTGCAGTTGGATCCGCACTTGCAGCGTCCATTCTCAGATCCGGTGGCAGAACCAAAAAATTCAACTTGAACTGCAATCATCAAAATTAAAATTAAGAATTTGCGTTAGATTTGGTACCAAAAAAATAGAATTTGCGTTAGATTTGTGTTATCAATTTCACATTGCATGCAAAAGATTTCAGAGAGGCAAAATGAAATTGAACTCTCATTTCAAAACTGAATGTTGCTCAAAACACAATTTTGCCATTGTAACACAAATTGAACTCATTTATGCAGTAAGACATTGTATGAAATGAGAGTTCAGTTTTTTTGAGTAACCAAAACATTATATTTACTCAGCCTAAATATGCAGTTCAAGCAACGTTGAGGAAAAACCAAATGTGAGCAAAAAAAATGATTGACCTGGAAAACCCCACTGTGATAAAAAAATCGAGGAAAACTCAAAAAAACTGAACTCTCATTTCATTTCAAAATTCAATGTTTTGGTTACTCACAACTCAAAAAAACTGAATGTTGTTCACATATTTTCCCTGAACTCTTTCAGGATGTGAGTTCAAAAAACACGGAATGTTGCTAAAAAACCAAATGAAATTATATTTCCATTTTCCAACTGAAATGACAGATTTTCTAACGTTGCTTGAATTGGATTGCAATGACAGATTTTCTAACGTTGTTAGAAAATGCATTAGAAAATCCAGTGATTGCAATATGAAAAATATGCAATGACAGATATGCATTAGAATATCAGTCAATGCATATCAATTTTTGGACTAAAAAACTGGATATGCATATCAGTTTCATTAGAAACTGATATGCATTGAGTTAGTTAATTTCACAATTACAGAATGTTGCATTAGAAACTGATATGCATTAGAAAATCTGTCATATTTTTTCCAACTGAAATGGCATTCACACGTTGCTTGAACTGGATATTTGTCCATTGCAATCACCGTGCATATCATCTTTTGTCCATTGCAATCACTATGCATATCATTTGCTTGAACTGGATTCTGAAATCTGACAGATATTCTAATTTCACAATGCATTAGAAACTGATATGCATATCACTATGCATGAAACTGATATGCATATCTTTCATTAGAAACTGAAAAATATGCAATCTTATGTCATTAGAAAAATATGGAAATGAATGTTGTTCACATATTTTCTATGGACAAAATATGACAGATTTTCTAATGCATATCATGCAATGGACAAAAAAGTGATATGCATAGTGATTGCAATGGACAAATATCCAGTTCAATTCATACTCATTATATTTACTCAGCCTAAATATCCAGTTCAAGCAACGTTGAGGAAAAACCAAATGTGAGCAAAAAATCTAATCTGAAAAAAACTCAAGGCTGTAAGTTCAAGCAATCGAGTATTTTCTCACCGAGTATGCGTGTATGAGGGATGATTCGCTGATGAGTTCAAGCTGTGCAACGTAATTGAGATTGAACTTGATTTTTTGCCATTGCAAATCCTGTCAAAAACATTCAAAACATTCAGGTCAGAGCAAAAACATTCAGGTTGGAACTCATCATGAAAAATTGTGTTACAATGCCAAATCCTGTCAAAAATTTACGGGTGAGGTTGAAGATTTGAGGGATTCAAGGTTGAAGATGATAAACCAAGTGATGTTAGCTCAGGTTGCGATGATCAGCTGTGGGTGAGGTTGAATATGAGAGGGATTCAAGGTTGAAGATGAGAAACCAAGTGAAGTGATCATATATTTGCAAATTCTCTTCTGATTTCTCTTATATGCAAAAATTGCCTCCATGGACGTGAGACTGAGTTGTGATCACTTGATGTGATCCAAATTTTCCCTCCTCTACTTTCCCCCAAGATTTTCCTCCAAAAATACTCCCCCCCTCACCACGTACAGAAAAAGAGAATGGATATCAAAATTTTAAAGGGTTTCAAATTTTAAGGAGTTTCAAATTTTAATGGGTTTCAAATTCCAATTTCTCATATGACATAACCCAATTTCTCATATGCAATTTCTCAAAGACAACCCTATTAACAAACATCCATATAATAAACATATTAACAAACATATCCAAATTCTCTTATATCCATTTTCTCTTAACCAAAATGTCTTATACAAAACCTCTTATCCAATAACCCAATTCCTAACAAAAGCTCTTAACAAAAACTCTTATACCAAACATATCCAAATTCAATAATACTAAAATGAACAAAAGAAAACTTCTCATAGATTCCGAAATTTTAAAAACTCAGGAAATAGGAAGATCACAGCAAGTACATGTTTGTGAACGATTCCTAACAAATGAGGAATGTAGCTTGAGAATTAAGAAAATTAACAAACCTATCATTTTGCGCTATCTAAACTCCCGTATGAATGGGGTTAATAGGGACTTGATAAGCCATTCAATACTAAAAAAGCATCTTTGCATTTTCCAGGATGCAAGTATCGGTTTGCAGTTGAAGCGTTAATGAGTCGTAGGTGATATACTTATTGCATAATAATCGAATTATCAGTTTACAGTTGAAGGAGGCAAGTATGCCTCAGAATTCAATGGGAATCAAAGGCTGAATTAAAAATTTTACAGGCAAATGCAACTCTCGTTATCAATGACTATCTACAAATGTACAAAGTAGAACTGTTTCTTCATTGTCTTCTGTCAAGGGTATAAAAGAATGGGCACATGTCTCTGTGGTCATATTATATTCAGCAGTGTATCATGTCCATGCCTCAGATTGCCAATTCGTTCAAGCTCTAAAAGCAGTTCAATTCTTTTGATTTTAAGATTCTCACTGGTTGTTAGATCAAGCGACATAAATAAATTAAATTGAGAATGGAGAGCAAGAATTTGACACGATCTTTAGTTTGCAACAATCTTTAGTACACTATAAAATGATTACTCCTTAACCTCGGAACTCACCTTTGGTTGTCCTTACCACCACCAAATTTGTTGCATAAGTTGGCCTGCAACCATTGTTCTAAATTTACAATGGAAGTACAAAATATGCTTAAAAGTATGGCCATGATGTTGTAATCCCTTAATTAAATTCATCCGTACAATTCAAATTTCTTATTATATGCATCCCACAAATTATATATCACATTTTGATGTCCACATTCATTTTGAAAGCATATGGAAGTATCACCTGCCTTTTTTATTTTTTCATTTAAATGACATGCCTAAATAGATAGACTATTAGTTTCCGAAAAAAGCTGTTTTCCAAGAACCATTCCCCTTTCTCCTAAATCACTCAAAAGGTAGAAGTAATATTAGCAGGGATATCCATGTACTTTCCATATTGAATTTTAAGAATAAGACTACTATGGTCTCTCATATTTTAAAAAATTTAACAAAATATTAGAGGTAATTACGTAAAAAAGTTCTACATTTCACACTTGATGCATTAGGTAGATGGTGCACAATGCACTTTTATTAGCAGGATAGAAAATTCAAAGATTGTAAAATGATATATACATCATGCCCAAGCTATCACCTGAACGATTGGAGACTCGCATAGTGAAGACAGCACCCGAGACTCAAATGGCCCTTTGGGATGCAAGCTGAAGGACTGTTTGCTAACTATCCCTCGATTAAACCCATTAACAATAAAAAACCAATCTCTTTTCACATCCCCGGCTTCTCCTTCTTCCTTTGGTTCTTCATTCTTCTTCTTATCCGCAACAACCAAAAGGGTCTTGTTCGGGATTTGCGAGTCAGTTTCGTCGAAAGAGGGGGAACAAACAAAAATAGTGCACATATTCCTTTACAAAGTAACAATTATTATCAACAAAATTAACAAACCAAATTACTATTAACAAAATTAACAGTAAAAATTAACAGATCTTTGAAGAACTATTAATCAAACAAAAATTATTATCAACAAAAAGGGACTTTTATTTATTGTCAATTAACAGTAAAACAAAGAGAGGGGGAACCTTGTCCTTAAGCCGCTTGTAGAAAAGATCCCAGTATTTCTTGGCATCCATCTCATACTTCTCTGCATGTTGGGAAAAAATTAACTAAAAGAAATCACAAATTGAGAGAAAAATCGATGAAAATGGTGGAGAAAATAAATAAAAGAGGCACCTTTCCAAAGATTGGTTACTTGTTTGTTCTTCTTCTTCTTATGCAACATCCAGAAGGGCTTTGTTCAGGATTTGACATGAGCCGTGTATACAATTATATACATGAGACATGTAATGCAATTAAATCAATTACATGATTATATACATGAGTAGTGTAAACATGATTATACGTGTGAGCCGTGAGCCGCGAGTTTACACGTAAGCCATGAGACATGAGTATACAATCCAGTCCAATCCAATTAAATCATAAGCCATGTAATCAAAAGTCATGTACACATGAAAATATACAAAGAGCCATGCATTTTCTGTCCGAAACTGTTACATTTTGCTAGTAAAACAGATCATGCATTGAGGGAAACTGATACATTCTGGAATCATTTTCATTTGGGGGAAACTGAATTACATGGTTATATACAAAGAGCCACGCAATCAAATTATTTCCATTTATTTAATTCTTCATTTTCTTTCCTTTTGAATTTATTTGGTAGTGAAAGGAAAATGCATGGCTCTTTGTATATATTCATGTAATTTAATTATTTCCCATTATTTGTATATATTCATGTAATCAAATTCTTGGCAAATTCAGGAAAAACGCATTGAGGGAAAGAAATTGATTGCCATTTGAATGAATTTGATTGCATGCATTGTCCCAAGAAGGAATATAAACTTAAATGTATTGTCTGGAAAGAATTTGTATATGTCAAATTCGGATAGATGGAAAGAATTTGATTACATGCTTAATTCAAACAGCAATATAAATGGAAAGAATTTGATTGCCCGATTAATTTCCTGATTTGCTAATTTAATTTCCATTTAATTGCCAATTAAATCAAACAGCATATAGAGATTTCACCATTTAATTGCCAGATCTGCTAATTTCCATCAATTTGATTACATGCTTAATTCAAATGGCATTATAAACAGAAATAATTTGATAGCTAGATTAATTGCCAGATTTGCTAATTTAATTGTCATTTAATTGCCAATTAAATCAAAGAGCATATATTGATTTCACCATTTAATTACCAGATTTGCTAATTTCCATCAATTTGATTGCATGCTTAATTCAAACGACATTATAAATGGAAAGAATTTGATTGCCAGATTGATTGCCAGATTTTCTAATTTAATTGGCATTTAATTGCCAATTAAATCAAACATCATATAGAGATTTCACCATTTAATTGCCGGATTTGCTAATTTCCATCAATTTGATTGCATGCTTAATTCGGCATTATAAATGGAAAGAATGTGATAGCCAGATTAATTGCCAAATTTGCTAATTTATTTGCCATTTAATTTCCAATTAAATCAAACAACATATAAAGATTTCACCAAAAAAATCATATCAGCCCAACTATTGCAACCCTTTAAAGACGCGGATATTTTGACTGCAATGTTGAGACTGCAATTGTGAGTTCCCCAAAAATTATATTGATGGCCAACATTGAGTAATCCCACTCTGATCAAGGTTTATAAAAGTCAAATTGTTAATTGCTCCTAGTCCTTCCAACTAAAGACATATCTCTGTGGCTGAAATTGGAATCTCCCAGAATCCTGATAGATTGCAGAAAAAGGTTGCATCTCTTGGAGCTTGGGAGGCTAAATGTTAAACCAACCTCATTGTGTCAGTTTGTGCACTTACAACATTCCGGTTGCAAAAAAAACAGTGGTAGGAATCTGATTATAACTCTTGTAAATCCTAGTTTTCTGCATTCCCTTATCCTGCATTCCCTTATCCTGCACGTGTAATAATTATCCTTGTTCTGTAAACAGTGGTAGGAAGCTAATATTACAGGAGAACCACATTTTCAAACTTATTCTTGTTCCTTTTCAAACAAATAAAAATGATAAAATCCAAAATCCAGATGCTTAATATAATATTATCCTCCGGCTTACACCATAATAATCCATTCACCATTTTCGTTGACACAGAATTAGAGACACATCATAAAAATTAAATGCCACTTCTCATCTCTTTACAACTAAAAATAATGCAGAGAGCAACGACTACCTGTAATTAGAAGCCTTAATGTTACTACTTGTTTTCAAACATCAACCATCCAATAGATTTTTGAAGTAAAAGGAAATACAAAACAAAATGCAACCTGAAAGTGTGACCTCTTTATTGATGACAATAAAGCTCTAGTAATCAAAAACCCTAAAACCCAATTTTTGTCTAAAATTTAATTTTCCTCTACCATTTACCAGCACATTCAAATTTCGAAAGCAAAGCCAACCCGCATTATTCCAATGAAAAGTAGTACAAAATTCGAAAGGAAACATAATGAATCACGAATTAACTGGAACATCCAATTAAACACCAGAAAAATCAAAACTTTAATGAACATAAAGGAAAAAATTGAAAAAAAAGATTCGGGTTACCTCTCCAGCTCTTTTCGCCGCATCCACGGCGACTGCGAGGAACTCCGAATGGGAAACTGATCATTAACGTTTTTAAAAATTAGAACTCCACATCGAAATTACGTAATTTTGCCGCATTAAACTGATAAAATTGATTATTTGGAAAGGGGAAAAACGAAAAAAAGAAGAAAAAGAAAAAGAAAGTGAAATTAAAAATGAGTGTGTAGATGATATTCCGAATGAGATTGACATGGTATGAGCTCATGCCACAGCAGGGCGTCCATGGCGCCACAGCCGAGCTCCTCTGAGGCATTCCATCAAACACCTCTCTTGCCTCCTCCAGCTTCCCCATCCTTGCGTACCCACCAACCATCGTCGTCCATGTCACCACGTAAGTTTCGCTCATTCCATCAAACACCTTGCGCACGTCTTCATCAACCTCAAACACAAGATACATATGTATCAGCTTGTCTTAGCAGGAGATTTTTCATTTCTGTCAACATTCACCCCAAAGATTGAAACTTTAATTCAAAAATGGGAGCAAAAGTGTGATTTTTTATGATAAAAGAAAGATACTTCAGTTCAAAAATAAGAGCAAAAGTGTGATTTTTAGAAAAAGAAAGAGATAATGTGAGAGTGTGAAGAGTTGAGACCAGTTCTAGAGTTCGAGCTTGAAGACCACGGACCGAAGCTATCAATTCTCTTTGCAAAAATTGAAGATGAGGAGACCAGTTCCCTAACCATCGTACCATCACGATCCCTATCTCCTGTGCCTGAATCAAGTGCTCCCATCTGCGAGCACGATGATGGAGATGGCACCAGAGATGGCGCAAGGGGAGGTGGCAAAGGGTTGGTAGAGTAGCCTCCTCCTGCTCGCGAGCCGCTCGGATCCTGATCCCGCCACGCTCTGGCCTTCTTGCTTGTTTGGGTATTTGGGGGGAGGGAGGGAGGGATGTTTGGGTGAGAGAGAGAGTTGGCAGCAGCATCTCTAGTAATGATTTGGTTCCCCCCCTCCAATTTAACATTTGAGTTTTTCAAATGTTTGAGTTCACAAATTTTGATCTTTTCAAACAAAATTTCCCCCCAACAACCAATAACCAATTTCTCATCTCCCAATTTCTCATATTCAAATTCTCTCATACAAAATGTATTAACCAACATACCCAAATACCCAAATTCTCTTATCACTTATCCAAATTCTCTTATCCAAATTCTCTTAACCAAAATCTCTTATCCAACAACTCTTATCCAATAACCCATGATTACATCCCTGTTTTATAAAATAGAATATGATTTTGATAGCTTAAGTTTGTCTTCTATGATTTTTAAGTTGAAGATGACGATCTCCCAGTTCCAACAAACATTTTTGTGCATTTTTCTGAGCTCCGGGCTATTTTCTACATTTTATGAAAGATATGGATCTTTTTATTAAATGATATGATTTTATAACCGAAATTTGTTTTCTCTTATTTTCAAGTTGAAGATGGAGATTTTTATTATGAATGATATGATTTTTTGGCCTAATTTTGTCTTTTCTTATATTTCAGTTGAAGATGACGTTCTCTTGGTCCTAAAGGAAATTTTTGCGGATTTTTCTAAGCTCTGGGCTATTTTCCACATTTTCTGGAGGATATTGACCGTTTTATTAAATGATATGATTTTTGGCCTAATTTTGTATTCTCTTATTTTTCCAGTAGAAGTTGGCGATCTCCCGGTTCCAACGGACATTTTACGGATATTTCTGTGCTCCGGGCTATTTTTCACATTTTTGGAATATATGGATCATTTTGTTAAATGATACCAAAGAAGATAAAACTGGGCCAAAAAATCTCCGTTGGAACCGGGAAATCGCTATCTTCAATTGAAATATAAGAGAAGACAAAATCTGAACCGGGAAATCACCATCTTCATCTATAAAAATGTCCGTTGTAACTGGGATATCGCCATCTTCAACTGAAATGATTTTTATAAATCATTTTCTGATCTTGGTGCAATTTTCTACATTTTATGAAAGATATAGATCATTTTATTAATTGATATGATTTTTCTAGCCTAAATTTGTCTTCTCTAATTTTCCTGTTGAAGATGTTGATCTTTTTATTAAATGATATGATTTTTTTGCCTAATTTTGTCTTCTCTTATATTTCATTTGAAGATGGCAGTTTCTCGGTCCCAACTGACATATTGCGGATTTTTCTGAGCTCCTGCCATTTTCCACTTTTTTGGAAGATATGGATCATTTTATTAAAGGATATGATTTTTGGCCTAATTTTGTCTTCTCTTATTTTCCTGTAGAATTTGACGATCTCCCGGTTCCAACGGACATTTTTGCAGATTTTCTGAGCTCCGGGCTATTTTTACATTTTCTGGAATATATGGATTGTTTTATTAAATGATATCAGAGAAGACAAAATTAGGCCAAAAAATGTCCGTTGGAACCTGGAAATGGCCATCTTCAACTGAAATATAAGAGAAGACAAAATTCAGAACCGGGAAATCGCCACTTCATCTATAAAATTGTCCGTTGTAACCGGGATATCGCCATCTTTAACTGAAAAGATTGTTATATATCATTTCTGAGATTGGTGATATATTTTACATTCTATGAAAGATATGTATCTTTTTATTAATTGATATGATTTTTCTAGCCTAAATTTGTCTTCTCTTATTTTCCTATTGAAGAATGTGATCTTTTTAATAAATGATATAATTTTTATGGAAAATTTTGTCTTAACTTATATTCCAGTTGAAGATGGCAATCACCCGGTTCCAACGGACATTTTTGCGGTTTTTTCTGAGCTCCGGCCTATTTTCCACATTTTTGGAAGATTGGATTTTTTATTAAATGATATGATATATTTGCCTAATTTTGTCTTCTCTTATTTTCAAGTTGAAGATGGCGATCTCAAGGTTCCAACAGACATCTTTGTGGATTTTTTTGAGTTTGCAGATATTTCTACATTTTTTGGAAGATATTGATCTTTTATTAAATGATATGATTTTTTGTACTAATTATTCTTTTATTAGTTTTTAGTTGAAAACGATCTCCCGGTTCCAACGGACATTTTTGCGGATTTTCTGAGCTCCTAATTGTTTTTTTCAATTTTCTGGAAGATATGGATCGTTTTATTAAATGATAGGATTTTTGGCCTAATTTTGTCTTCTCTTATTTTTATGTTGAAGAGTGCGATCTCTCGGTTCCAACAGATATTTTTGTCGACTAATCTTAGTTCAGTGTTATTTTCTACATTTTCTGAAAGACATGTATCTTTATATTAAATGATATGATTTTCATACCCTAATTTTGTCTTCGCTTATTTTTTCTATTGAAGATGGCAATCTTGTCGTTCTGACAGATATTTTTGCTGATTTTTCTGAGCTCGAGGCTATTTTCTACATTTTCTAGACGATATGGAGATTTTAATTAAATGATAAGATTTTTATAACCTAAGTTTCGTTTGTCTTATTTTTCAATTGAAGATGACGATCTTCCGGTTCCATCGGACATTTTTTGCTGATTTTTCTGAGCTCCGGCCTATTTTCCAAATTATCTAGAAGATATGAATAGTTTTATTAAAGGATATGATTTTTTGGCCTAATTTTGTTTTCTTTGATTTTTAAGTTGAAAATTTCGATCGGTTCCAGCTAACATTTTGCTATTTTTCTAAGCTCGGGATCATTTTCTGCATTTTCTGGAAGATATGGATCTTTTTATTAATTGACATGATTTTTCTAGCTTAAATTTGTCTTCTCTTATTTTTCAGTTGAAGGTGGCGATCATTAAATGATATGATTTTGGCCTAATTTTGTATTCTCTATATTCCAGTTGAAGATGGCGATAATCCGGTTCCAATGGACATTTTTGCAGATTTTTCTGAGCTCCGACATATTTTCCTCATTTTTGGAAGATATGGATCGTTTTATTAATGATATGATATTTGTTGGGTATTTATGTTTCATACCAATGTTATTTTGATGATGATCACAACATTATGATGTTGCTAACTCTCTTATTTTAGTCTCATGTTTATCAAATGGAGAATAGCATGCTTTGGAGACTAATAGCTTGGTGTAAGGATGTACATCAAGTGGAGCAATGCCAAAGCTTGGACATGAGGTGCCAAAGCTTAGAGATCATAGAGGAGCATCAAGGCATCTAGCTTTGAAGCCATAGACTCTAAGAAAAGCAATGTAATCCATGTAATATTTCATTTATTGCTTTTCTCTTTGTGAGTCTAGGTTTAATGTAATGCCTTGATAGATGGTCATTCATGCATATGAATATAACCATCTTAGTGAGCCATAGGATTATCATAGAATTTAATCCAATAGGTTCATTATGCCAAATGAATCAATTGGAGTCTTTGGCTCTCCAACAGGCGACTGATGAAGGAATGTAGGCGACTGGGTGATTCCAGGTGCCTGGCCAGCCTCCTGCAGTCGGTTGTTGTACACTTCTCAAGTCAACCTTTTTATTGACTCTTACTTGAGCTTTTGGAACAGTCGACTGAAGTTTAATTTACAGTCGCCTGTCTTCCAACAGACGCTTGGGAATTATTCTACAGTCATCTGTGCGCAACTTGTATTTTCTGGGTTTCATCCCCAATTTGCAAGTCAGTCGACTGATGAAGTATTTACAGTCTCCTGTAGAATTACGTCGCCTGTGAAATGATCATCTATCGTCTGAAGGCATAAGTGCGAAAGTTGCATTTTTCTCAGCTCATTTCCATCTATAGTGACAGTCGTCTGCTGAAGGATATTCAATCGCGTGTGAATTGCTCTATAGTCATCTGTGCACAACTTGCATTTTCTGGGCTTCATCCCAATTTGCAAGTTGTCGACTAATGAAGTTTTTACAGTCGCATGTCTATTTACAATCCCCTGTGCAGCCTTCTACAGTCGCCTGTCCTGGCTCAGATTATAGCCGTGGGGAATTTTATAGCCGTTAACCAGTCGACTGTCAGTTGTTCATCAGTCGACTGCCCGTGCCGTAAATTGCCAAAATCTAGCAGTTGCAAATTAATTCATTTTGGATTTTTGCTTGGGTTTGAGGGTTTCTTTTGGCTTCCTATATATAAACAGGAGAGGACTGAGTTCATTAGAACTTCTTGGAACTATTGAAGATCATTTGAGAATCATTAAGTTACTCTCAAACTCTCCCATTTCCCTCTTAGAGATCATTCTCTCCTTTATGCATTGAAGTCAAGCTCAAGGGAAATCATCCAAGTGCTTTTTAGCTAATCTCATCACTTGGAAATCCTCTTCTTTGCCTTGCATACATTAATGAGTAATTTAATCTCAAGGCATAGGTAAGAATATTTATTTTACTTTGTGTTTTCATTGAAACCCTAATTCTCTTTTGTGGGAGTTTGGTGTCCTAGTGTAGGACTAACCCTAATTCTCTGTGTGGGAGTTAGTAATTCTCTGTGTGGAAATTTGACCCTTGAGTAGGGTTGGTTTGGTTATTGTGTAGGACAAAATCCTCTGTGTAAGGTATCTCTTTGTGGGATTGTATTCACTTCTCTTTGTGGGAATTATAGTGAATGTTAGTGTGGATGGACGTACCCAAGTTTGGGAAACTAAGGTAAAATATTGTGTTTGTGTTTGGATTGAATGTGTTGATTAATTCCTCTCGAATTTATTATTTCGTATTTTCAAGTTAATTTCTAATTGCAAAATTTATTGCTATTACTCTATTCAACCCCTCAAGAGTGTTTGTTGTTAGTATTGCAAGGTAGACGGTCCTTACAATATTTGGCCTAATTTTGTCTTCTCTTATTTTTCAAGTTAAAGATTACGTTCTCCCGGTTCCAACAGACATTTTTACAGATTTTTCTAAGCTTGGGATTATTTTCGACATTTTCAGGAAGATATGAATCTTTTTAATACATTATATGAATTTTGTAGCCTAATTTTGTCTTCTATTATTTTTAAGTTGAAGATTGCGATATCCTTGTTCCAACTGACATCTTGGCCGATATTTCTGAGCTCAGGACTATTTTCTACATTTTCTATAAATATGTATATGTTTATTAAATGAAATGATTTTTCTAGCTTAATCTTGTCTTCTTTTATTTTTCAACTGATGATGGCGATCTCCCGGTTTCAAGGGAAATTTTTGCGGATTTTTCTAAATTCATGGCTATTTTCTACATTTTATTTTTAGATATGGATATTTTTATTAAATGATATGATTTTTATAGCCTACGTTTGTCTTTTATTATTTTTCACTTGAAGATGCCGGTTTCCCGGTTCCAACGGAAATTTTTGCGGATTTTTTGACATCCGGGCTATTTTCTATATTTTCTGGAACATAATGATCGTTTTATTTAATGAAATGGTTTTTTCTAATTTTGTCTTCTGTTAGATTTTTTTTGATGATGGCGATCTCCCGATTCCCACAGATATTTTTGAGGATTTTTCTAAGCTCTGTGCTATTTTTTGTATTATCTGGAAGATCTCGAACCTATTTTTTCTTCTTTGTTTTTCGTTAAATTTTGCGCTCTCCCAGTCCGACAGATATTTTTGCAGATTTTTCTGAGCTTGAGGATATTTTCAACATTTTATGGAAAATTAGAATCTTTATATTAAATGATATGATTAGATATATTGCCTAATTTTGTCTTCTATTATTTTTCAGTTGAACATAGCGATCTCCCGGTTCTAACGGACATTTTTGCAGATTTTCTATTCTCAGTGCAATTTTCTTTATTTTATGGAAGATATGGATCTTTTTATTAAATGATATGATTTTTATAACTTAAGTTTGTCTTCAATTATGTTTAAGTTGAAGATGGTGATCTCCCGGTTCTAACAGACATTTTTGCGGATTTTTCCGAGCTCAAAGCTAATTTCTACATTTTATAGCAGATATGGTTCTTTTCATTAAATGATATGATTTTTATAAGCCTAGTTTGTCTTCTCTTATTTTCTAGGTGAAGATGGTGATCTTTATATTGAATAATTTGATTTTTTGGCCTAATATTGTCTCTCTTATATTTCAGTTGAAGATGGCATTCTATAGGTCCCAACAGACATTTTTGGGCATTTTTCTGAGCTCCAGGTTATTTTCCACATTTTTTGGAAGATATGGATCGTTTTATTAAATGATATGATTTTTGGCCTAATTTTGTCTTCTCTTACTTTTACAGTATAAGTTGGCGATCTCCCAGTTCCAATAGATATTTTTGCGGATATTTCTGAGTTGCGGGCTATTTTTCACATTTTCTGAAATATATGGATCATTTTGTTAAATAATATCAGAGAAGACAAAATTAGGCCAAAAATGTCCATTTGAACCGGGAAATCGTGATCTTTCGGTTCCAATGGACATTTTTGCAGATTTTTCTGAGATTAGAGTTATTTACTGCATTTTCTAGAAGATATGGATCTTTTTATTAAATGATATGATTTTTTTAGCCTAATTTTGTCTTCTCTTTTTTTTCACTTGAAAATGGCGGTCTCCCAGTTCCAACGGATATTTTTGCATATTTTTCTGACTCGAGACTAGTTTTAGTATTTTCTTAAATATACCTATCATTTTATTAAATGATATGATTTTTTGACCAATATTTATCTTCTCATATTTTTTTCGTTGATGATAGCGATCTCCCAGTTCCAGCAGACATTTTTGAGAATTTTCCTGAGTGTGGGCTATTTTATGTATTATCCTGAAAATATCGACAGTTTTAGTAAATGAAATGATTTTTTGGCTCATTTTTGGCTTTTTTAAAAAAATAGCGATCTTCTGGTTCCGACAGATATTTTTGCGGATTTTTCTGAGCTCGGGGATATTTTCTACATTTTTGGAAAATAAGAATCTTTATATTAAATGATATAAATTTTATTTCCAAATTTTGTCTTCTCCAATTTTTCATTTGAACCTAACGATCCTCGGTTCCAACAGACATTTTTTCGGATTTTACGAGCTCGATGCTAAATTCTTTATTTTAGGGAAGATATGGACGTTTTTATTAAATGATATGATTTTTATTGCTTAAGTTTGTCTTCTATTATTTTTAAGTTTAAGATGGCGATCTCCCGGTTCCAACGGACAATTTTGCGGATTTTTCCGAGGTCGGTGCTATTTTTTGCATTTTTGAAAGATAAGAATCTTTTTATTAAATAATATGATTTTTATAGCCAAAGTTTGTCTTCTCTTACTTTCCAATTGAAGATGGCGATCTTTATAGAAGATGATTTTTTGGCCTAATTTTGTCTTCTCTTATATTTTAGTTGAAGATGGGATTCTCTTGGTCGCAAAGGACATTTTTGCGGATTTTTCTGAGCTTCGGGCTATTGTCCACATTTTTTGGAAGATATGGATTGTTTTATTAAATGATAAGATTTTTGGACTAATTTTGTCTTCTCTTATTTTTCCTGTTGAAGTTGACGATCTCCCGATTCCAACTAACATTTTTTGCGGATATTTATGAACTCCAGACTATTTTCCATATTTTTCGAAAGATGTGGAGCGTTTTATTAAATTATATCGAAAAATACAAAATTAGGCCAAAAAATGTTTGTTAGAACATGGAAATCGCCATCTTCAACTTAAATTTAAGAGAAGACAAAATTCAAATTGGGAAATCACCATCTTCTTCTATTAAAATGTCCATTGTAACTGGGATATCGTCATCTTCAACTGAAATGATTTTTATATATCATTTTCTGAGCTTGTTGCAATTTTCTACATTTAAAGAAAGATATCAATCTTTTTGTTGAATGCCATGATTTTTCTGCCTAAATTTGTCATCTCTTATTTTCCAGTTGAAGATGTCGATCTCCCGGTTCCAATGGAAATTTCTGTCGATTTTTCTGAGCTCCGGCCTATTTTCCACAATTTTGGAAGACATGGATCGTTTTATTAAATGATATAATATTTTGGATTAATCTTGTCTTCTCTTATTTTTCCAGTTGAATATGACGATCTCGCGTTCCAACGGACATTGTTGCTGTTTTTTGAGCTCGTGGCTATTTTCTACATTTTCTCGAAGATATGTATCTTTTTATTACATTATATGATTTTTGTAGGCTAATTTTGTCTTCTAGTATTTTTCAGTTGAAGATGGCAATATCCTGCTTCCAATGGATATTTTTGTCGATATTTCCGAGCTCAGAACTAATTTCTACATTTTCTGTAAGATATAGACCTTTTATTAAATGATATGATTTTTCTATCCTAATTTTGTCTTCTTTTATTTTCAATTGAAGATGGCGATCTCCCGGTTCCAACAGAAACTTTTCCGGATTTTTCTGACCTTGAGGATATTTTCTGTGGTTTATTGTCAATATGGATATTTTTATTGATATGATTTTTATAGCCTAAGTTTATCTTCTCTTATTTTTCATTTGAAGATGGCTGTCTCCCAATTCCAACGGATATTTTTGCAGATTTTTTGAACTCGAGGCTATTTTCTGTATTTTCTGGAAGATATCAATTGTTTTATTAAATGATATGATTTTTTGGCTTAATTTTTTCTTCTCTTCTTATTTTTCGGTGATGATGGTGATCTCCCGGTACAAACAGATATTTTCGCAGATTTTTCTGTGATATGGCCTATTTTCTGTATTATCTGGAAGATATCGATTGTTTTATTAAATGATATGATTTTGGGCCTAATTTTGTCTTTTCTTTTATTCGTTAAATTTGGCTATCTCCCGGTCCTGACGGATATTTTTTCAGATTTTTCTGAGCTCGAGGATATTTTCTACATTTTATGGAAAATAAGAATCTGTAAATGAAATGATATTTATTGCCAAATGTTGACTTCTCTTATTTTTCAGTTGAACATGGCAATCTCCTGGTTACAACAGAATTTTTTTCGGATTTTCTGAGCTTGTTTCTATTTTCTTTATTTTATAGAAGATATGTATCTTTTTATTAAATGATATGATTTTGATAGCTTAAGTTTGTCTTCTATTATTTTTAAGTTGAAAATGACGATCCCCCGATTCCAATAGACATTTTTGCGGATTTTTTTGAGCTCCGAGCTATTTTCTACATTTTATGGAATATATGGATCTTTTTATTAAATGATATGATTTTTTAACCTAAGTTTGTTTTTTCTTATTTTCCAGTTAAAGATGGCGATTTTTAAATTAAATTAAATGATTTTTTGGCTTAATTTTGTCTTCTCTTATATTTCTGTTGAAGATGCCATTCTCTCGGCGCCAAAGGAAATTTTTGTGGATTTTTTTAAGCTCCGGGCTATTTTCCACATTTTCTCGAAAATATGGAACGTTTATTAAATGATATAATTTTTGGCCTAATGTTTGTCTTCTGTTAATTTCAAGTTGAATGTGGCAATCTCCAGTTCCCATGGATATTTTTGCGGATATTTCTGAGCTCCGTGTTTTTTTTTTCATATTTTCTGGAATATATGGATCGTTTTCTTAAATGATATCAGAGAATACAAAATTAGGTCGAAAAATGTCCGTTAGAACCGGGAAATCACCATCTCCAACTGAAAAATAAGAGAAGACAATTCGGAACAAGAAAATCGCCATCTTCAACTTTAAAAATGTCTATTGTAACTGGGATATCGCCCTCTTCAACTGAAAAGATCTTTATATATCATTTTCTGAGCTTGGTGCTAATTAAACATTTTATGAAGGATATGGATCTTTTTATTAATTAATATGATTTTTCTATCCTAAATTATTATTCTCTTATTTTCTAATTGAAGATAATGATCATTTTATTAAATGATATGATTTTTAGGCTAATTTTTTCTTCTCTTATATTCCAGTTGAAGATGGCGATTACCCGGTTCGAACTGATAGTTTTTGTGGATTTTTCTGAGCTCCGGCCTACTTTCCACATTTTTGGAATATATGGATCGTTTTATTAAATAATATGATAGTTTGGCCTAATTTTGTCTTCTCTTATTTTTTTAGTTGAAGGTTGCCATCTCTTGGTTCCAACGAATAGTTTTTTGGATTTTTCTGAGCTCGGGATTATTTTCTACATTTTCTGGAAGATATGGATCTTTTTATTACATTATATGATTTTTGTAGCCTACCTTTTGTCTTCGCTTATTTTTTCAGTTGAAGATGTCGATTTCTCGGTTCCAATGTACATTTTGGCCGATATTTCTAAACTATTGACTATTTTCTACATTTTCCGTAAGATTTGGATCTTTTTAATAAATGAAATGATTTTTCTAGCCTAATTTTGTCTTCTCTTATTTTTCAATTGATGATGGCGATCATCTCCTGGTTCCAACGAAAATTTTTGCGGATTTTTCTGAACTTGAGGCTATTTTCTACAATTTATTATAGATATGGATTTTTTATTAAAAGATATGTTTTTATAGCCTACGTTTGCTTCTCTTATTTTTCACATGAAAATGGCGGTTTCCTGGTTCCAACGGAAATCTTTGCAGATTTTTCTGACATCGGGGCTAATTTCTGTATTTTCTGGCAGATAACGATTGTTTTACTAAATGCTATGATTTTTTTTGTCTAAGTTTGTCTTCTCTTAGATTTTTCGTTGATGATGGCGATCTCCCGGTTCCCACAGATATTTTTGAGGATTTTTCTGAGCTCTAGGCTATTTTCTGTATTATCTGGAAGATATCGATCGTTAAATTAAATGATATGGTATTATGTCCTAGATTTGTCTTCTTTGTTTTTAGTTAAATTTTGAGCTCTCCCAGTTTTGACGGATATTTTTGCGGATTTTTCTGAGCTCGGGGATATTTTCCACTTTTTATGGAAAATAAGAATCTTTATATTAAATTATATGTGTTGTGAATGGAAATACCAGAGTCGGTTAGGATTGCGGGTATTTTAGAGATACACCCATATCTATGTATTCTATATTTCTACACTCCTACCATGCCTATAAATAAAGGGCTGGGGGTTCCTCCCCTAGTAGTTGATTCATAACACGTTATCAGCACGAGCCTCTAGAAAATTTTCCACAAAAATTTTTATCGTTCGTTGCGAAGGCAAAGGGAGACAATAGATCCATGCATGCTGTGCAAGGCTTCCTCAATCGAGCGTCGTCATCCACGTAGGGCTTCGTTCAACCATTGCTATATCCGAAGGACGGATATAAAGGTAAAAATTGCTAAAAACGATGTTTTTAATAAACGTATGATTGTTCTACCCCTAGATCTCGTAAGATCGATATGGGGATTCGCTTGATCGCCCAAATTCCCAAAAATCAAAATTTAGGGTTTTTCTTGTGTAAACCCTAACCCATACCCGCCGACGGCCTAACCGGCGGCCATCTTCCCCCTGCAGTGGGCGGCGACCCCCATGCCGCCGACTCCCCTGCAGGGGGCGGCCAAGCCCCTTCCACCACCGTCCGACGGCTGTAAGGGGGCGGCGGCGGCTAACCCTAGCCGCCGCCCCCAAAACCTTATCGGGTCTCGAGCCCAGATTCAAAAAAAATTTGCGGGCCTAAAGCCCTCAAGCAAACTGCGGGCCTCAGGCCTGCAGGCCTTGTTTCAAAAAAAATTTTAACTGCGGGCCTGAAGCCCGCAGCCAACCTGCGGACTTCAGGCCTGCAAGCCAGTTTTTCTTCAAAAAAAGAAAGAAAGAAAAAACGGGGGCGAAGGCTAAAAATAAGCCTTAAAAGACTTTTTGGGCTAAAAATTAATTATAAAGGGCGTTTGTGGGCCTAAAAATTCATGAAAAATCATGGTATATTATAGGGCTATATGTGGACATATAAGGGACTATTGGAGACTATTGGGGGTTATTGGGGATGAATTTAAAAAGGAAAAACTTCTTCCTTTTACGAAGAACATGTTAAATTATTGGGCTCTTTTCCAATTCTTTGGACAAACCCAAATTTTAACAACCCTTGCATTAAATGATTTCTCTGTAAAATCATCTATACATGCTTTGCATCACTGGCTTATTCTGTGGATAATTTATGCATGGTTATGCATTATATTTAAACTTAATAATTAGGAAGATCATGCGACCGCTCTGCCTTTAGTAAGCTAATCTAACGGTGTATGACGTGCCCAGTGGTCCACTAATTATTAAGTAATTAAATTGTTTATCCATCTCTGCGAATAGTAAATGTCTGTGATGCTTGTGATGAAAATGTCTGATGACAATGTTTAATAAGCACAAATTTTCTGCTTGGATGGCTAATTGTGGTTTTTGGATCGGCTGTTTTAAGTCCCACGTTTTATTTTCTTGTACTTTTCATTTACTTTTGAGAGAAATTGTAGTGCGGAAATTTTGTAAATGTCCAAGACCGAAGACCATTTTTCATGGAGACAGAGGCCACAATTGAAGCTGAAGATCTTATATGAGCCCCACGGAGGTTTCAAAGTTGTAATTTCTTTTTAAAGCTTTCATTTGTGTAATACAGACTGTAATGGGACTTTGGACTATTATTTATGTGGGACTGGCCGATCCACGCAATTAGCCATTCATATTAAATTATAATTCATGCATATTTTTGCTCTGCTAGATAAAATGGCTAAAATCGCAAGTGTCGATTTCAAGTGATGGATGCATCAGGGAAAAACTACCTGAGCTGGCAGCTCGATGGTAAGTTTCATATGCGGGCAAAGTCCCACATTTCTGATGTGACTAATAATGTAAATGTAAGGGATATAAAAAAGGCGCAAGTCATTATCTATATTCGCCGCCATGTGGACAAGACCCCAAAGGCTGAATACCTTACGGTCGAAGATCCATTTGAGCTTTGGACCGTCCTTGAGGATATGTATAAACATCAGAAAGATGTTATACTCCCAAAGGCACAATATGAGTGGGATAACATGAGACTGCAGGATTTTAAGTCCATTGCTGAGTACAACTCAGCACATCATCACCTCACGCCTGAAGTTGTGTGGTGAAAAAGTCTCAGAAGATCGCATGCTGGAAAAGACGTATACGTCCTTCCATGAAAAGATGCGATAATAATGCAGCAATACCGCGAACGCAAGTTCACCAAATATTCTGAGCTGTTGTCATGTTTAATCATGGCTGAACAAAGCAGAGAGCTTCTTCTCGCCACTCACATCATGCGCCCCCTGGCACTGCCTCCCTCCCAGAAGCTCATAATGCCTCTTCTTCTCGAAAGAAGAGGGACACCAAACAAAAAGAAAGACCATATAATGAGGGACAGAACAAAAGGACTAGGGGCCAAGTCTAGCAACGAAGAAATGAAAGTAAGCGAAAGTTCACCTGGCGCAGCAATGCCAAAAATAGAGATGATTCACCCTCTCCCAAGAGGGAATGGGAAGACCAGTGTCGTAGCTGTGGCATGAAAGGCCACTGGTCCAGAGTGTGTAGAACTCCGTAGCATCTCCAGGATTTGTATAAAGAGAACAAGAAAAATAAAGCTGAAACAAACCTGATGACCTCTGATGCTCCAGTCAAGTTTACAGCTGACGACTTCGAACATGATGACCTGCTTGAGTAGCCTTCTACCTTAGCAAACTGTTTAGAACATTTCATGTTATTAAAGCTTCATATTATGTAATTTGATTTTGAATGAAAATGTTTATCTGAAAATGCATGTGCATATACGATTCATCTTTTAATAGATGAACTGCTCTCATGACTTATTAGTAGACAATAAACACATACGATCTTTCAATACAAAGCCCAACATCAGGGCCATATTGAAGATCCAGGGATCGCAACACTGTTGCCCCCTAAATGACACAGAAAAAAAAATAAATGATGCAGTAATCTCTCCGAATTTCAAAATAAACTTTCTAAAGTTTCAAGGACATCCGTTTCAACGGATTCCATTTGGAAACAGCAAATGTAAATAAAAACAAATTACTGTATATGACATCTCAATAAAAGGATTAAAATCCATACTTGAACGTTTTCAGAGCCTTACAGGCCTCAACCATACAAAGATTCGGAGAAAGGAAGTGAAATTAAAAAAGCAGCTGAAGTGCCAGACATCAACCAAGTTTTTACTCTGGCATGATAGACTTGGCCACCCTAGATCAGTGATGATGCACCGCATCTTATCCTATGGATATGACTTGAAGAACCAGAAGATTCTTCAGAATGGAGAATTCCCTCGCATCCCTTGCTACAAGGGAAAACTAATTACAAGGCCATCTCTACGAAAAGTTTAAAAAGAATCTCCACGCTTCCTCAAAAAGAATATAAGGAGATATATGTGGATAAAATCCCCCCTAGTGGGCTATTTCGATACTTCATTGTACTGATAAATGCATCCTTAGAATATTCGTATGTGTGTCTACTACAGACCCGCAACTTAGCTTTTCCAAATCTATTGGCACAAAAATAAAAATGTTGCGGGCACATTTCCCAGACAATCAAATATGGAAAATAAGTCTGGTTAATGTTGGGAAATATGTCTCCCAGTCATTTCAAGATTACTGCCAAGCAACGGGAATAGAAAATGAACATACAGTGCCGCATGTTCGTATCTAAAATGAGTCGGCAGAGTCATTGATAAGTAGACTCCACTGGATTGAACGTCCATTAAATCCCGATTACCGATGGATGCACGGGGACATGCAAATTTTGCATGCTGCATCATAAATAAAAGACCCTCTGGAGGTCAGAGTCTCTAATGCAACTTGCATATGGAATGCCACCGAACATTTCTCATCTGAGAATCTTCGGTCGCGCAGTTTAAATCCCCATTGCACCACCACAGAGGACCAAAACGATCCTTAACGTCGCCTAGGTATCCATGCAGGGTTTTACTCACCCTCACTTATAAGATACCTAGAACCCCAAATGGGAGACGCATTTAAGGCACACCTTGAAGACTGTGATCTCGATGAGACGAGTTTGCCCAAAATAGGCCCAGATACTGGAAAATCTGGCGCGAAGCAAATTATAACGTGGGATACAAAAAGCTTGACCCACTATGATCCGGTAACAATACAATGTGAAGATGAGATCCTGAAGATCCTCCACATACAGAGCACAGTTCACAAATTACCGGAATCATTTACTGACAACGAGAAGATTGTCGGATCACACATCCCTGCTGCAAATACTCCAGCTAGGTTGACATCCCCGAAAATGGATGCAATCCACCAGCAGCAGAAGTGGCTACTCCTCAACAGAAAAGAGGCAACCCAACAGGCTCCAAGGACGAAAATAAAAGAACAAAGAAATATACCTGGAGACCTTGAGACAATACTACCATAAGACAATGAGCTCATGTCCACACCCTCACCCCTTCCCGAAATCCACTGCAGGGGAAATGTCGGAAAAAACTGAAATTGAAAGTAAATGTTGTACGTACTGGGGAGGTGTTGGACAGAAAGAACATAAGTCGACAATATATTCACGTATCATATTGACATATACATCGCAAAAGCGATGATGTTTATAAATTATCGTTCCATACTCCGTTACTAGAATGCAAACGTAGAGATTGGCCATATGTGGAAGAGGCAATAAAAGATGAGCTGGACTCACTTCTGAAACGTGAAATGTTCGGACCTGAAGTCCAGACACCAAAAAGTGTCAAACTTGTGGATAAAATAAAGTAGTGCACACATAAGAAAAATAAATACAAAATTGTATGCTATAAGGTACAACCTATAGCCCAAGGAAAATTTAGCTGAAAGTAGGGATCAAACATATTAAAATGAGAATGTCTCATAAATGATGCATCAGTCTCCCTAAGGTATCAAAAGCGAATACCTTACGATTTGGCGAAGGAAAATTTTGGATATGCTGTTATTGGATGTTGTGATGGCATACCTTCGTGGATATCTTGGTAAAGATAATTTCTACATTTCCTTAAATGCCTGAATAGACTTCAGGACATCTATTCTATTGAATAAAACCAATAAGAATAATGTACAACCAAGAGAATCGCTTGACAAAGCAGTGATTCCTACTGAGGGTTATCTTTGCACCCGAGCAAAGAGCAGGATTTAAGATCATAGTTATAAACAACTAAAACCTCATTGGATCTCCCGAAGAGAAACTCGAAACATCGGTTCAAGCATGAATTTTAAACATGAAATAAAAAGACCTAGGCAAGTATAAAGTCATGGCTCATAGAATCCTGTTACAAACGTCCAAAATTGCGTAGGAGAAATTAAAAGGACCATTGTCATCCAAAGTACACATACGGTAGTATACTTAATGGATGTACAAAAAGAACCCTTCCGATCGCTAGAAGAGGGGGATGATATAACTTGTCCTAAAGTCCCTTATCTAAGTGCAATCAGGCACTCCTGGCTAATTGCACGCGTCCCGATATAGCTATTGTAGTAAACTCATTAGCTAGAGATAGTTGGAACCTAAAAGGGCCATTAGACCGGAGTTAAGCCTTCTGTGCTTCCTCCAAGGGTTGAAAGATTTGGACTTACAATATGAAGTATCATCATCCAATATTTATGCAAATACAGATTACATGTCCGGTCCCTATACTGAGAAATCATAAAATGGGTACCCACAGTGGGATGACCATCTACTGTAGATCTGTAAAGCAATTTATGAAGGCAACATCATCCTGTCATTCCGATATCCTCACCACACCAATGGTGTATTTGAGGGCGCCTGCTGGTACATCACATCCCAGTGACGATTGGGATATAGACTGGTATTGTGGAGCTGACCACATAGTCTGAAGACCACATCAGATGCGACGACACTTAGCACACCTCTCGAGAGTTTCTGGATTCAGCAGCTGCTTAATTGAGATAACTTTGTAATCTGTGTATATTTTTAGAAAGGTGTAAGTAGGAGAGATGAGATAAGCCTAAGAGATCTGAAAGCCTAAGAGCTTTTACAGATCAGGGGGGAGTTGAGGGAATTTGTACTCTTTTCCCTTAGCTATGGTTTTTCCATAGCCAAAGGTTTTAACGAGGCAAATCACATCAACTCTGGATCCTGAAGTATCCACCCCTCTGTGACATTCAGAATCCAGAAGTATTCATGAGCAGAGTCACTTGTACAAATCAGGGGGAGTTAAAGAGCTTTGTACTCTTTTTCCTTAACTATGGTTTCTCCCACATGGTTTTCCATAGCTAAAGGTTTTAACGAGGCAAACCTCACCAACTCAGGATCCTGAAGTATCCACCCCATGTGAGACTCTTATTACGCTCAGAATCCCAAGTACACTTGAGCAGAGTCCACACCTATGACTGGATAGGGGGGTGTTGTGAATGGAAATACCAGAGTCAGTTAGGGTTGCGGGTATCTTAGAGTTACGCCCATATCTATGTATTCTATATTTCTACTCTCATACCATGCCTATAAGTAAATGGCTGGGGGTTCCTCCCCAGTAGTTGATTCATAACAATATGATTATTATTGCTTAATTTTGTCTTCTCTTATTTTTGAAGTTGAACATAGTGATCATCCGGTTCTAACTGGAATTTTTACAGATTTTCTAAGCACTGTACTATTTTCTTTATTTTATGGAAGATATGGATATTTTTATTGAATGATATTATTTTTATAGCTTAAGTTTGTTTTCTCTTATTTTCCAGTTGAGATCTTTATATTTAATGATGTGATTTTGGCCTAATTTTGTTTTTCTATATTTCAGTTGAAGATGGGATTCTCTTAGTCCAAAGGGGAATTTTGCGTATTTTTCTGAGTTCTGGGCTATTTTCCACATTTTCTGGAAGATATGGAACGTTTTATTAAATGACATGATTTTTTGGCCTAATTTTGTCTTCTCTTAATTTCCGTTGAAGTTGGCAATCTCCCGGTTCCAGCAGACATTTTTGTCGATATTTCTGATATACGTGATATTTTCCATATTTCTGGAATATATGAATCGTTTTATTAAATGATATTAAAGAAGACAAAATTAGGCCAAAAAATGTTTGTTGGAACCGGGAAATCGCCATCTTCAACTGAATGATAAGAGAAGACAAAATTCAGAACATGGGAATCGCCATCTTCATCTATAAAAATGTCGGTTGTAACCGGGATATCGCCATCATTGACTGAAAAGATTTTTATATATCATTTTCGAAGCTTGGTGCTATTTTATACATTTTATGAAAGAAATGGATCTTTTTTAATTGATAGGATTTTTCTATCCTAAAATTGTCTTTTCTTATTTTCCAGTTGAAGATGACGATCTTTTTATTAAATGGTATAATTTTTGGCCTAATTTTGTCTTCTCTTATATTCTAGTTGAAGATGGCGATCATCCGGCTCCAACAGACATTTTTGCGGATTTTTTATGCTCTGGCCTATTTTCCACATTTTTGGAAGATATGGATTGTTTTATTAAAATGATATGATATTTTGGCCTAATTTTGTCTTTTCTTATTTTCTGTTTGAAGATGGCGATCTCAGGTTTCCAACGGACATTTTTTGCGAATTTTTCTTAGTTTGGGGCTATTTCTACATTTTCTGGAAGATATGTTTCTTTTTATTAAACGGCATGATTTTTTGGCCTACTTTTGTCTTCCCCTATTTTTCGGTTGAATATGTTGATTTCCAGGTTCCAACGGATATTTTGGTGGATTCTTCTGAGCTCGAAGCTATTTTTCAACATTTTTCGAAAGATATGGATCTTTTTATTAAATGATATGATTTTTGGCTTAATTTTTTTCTTAGTTTTCAGTTGATGGCGATCTCTCGGTTCCAACGGACATTTTTACAAATTTTCAGAGCTCCAGTCTATTTTCTAAATTTTCTGGAAGATATGGATCGTTTTATTAAACGATATGATTTTTTGGTCTAATTTTGTCATCTCCTATTTTTAAGTTGAAGAGTGTGATCTCTCGGTTCCAACGGATATTTTTTCGGATATTTCTGAGTTCGGTGCTATTTTCTACATTTTTGGAAGACATGTGTCTTCATATTAAAGGATATGATTTTCTTACCTTAATTTTGTTTTCTCATATTTTTCTATTGAAGATGGCGATCTCCTCATTCCAACAGACATTTTTACGGATTTTTCTGAGCTTGAGTCTATTTTTCTATATTTTCTGGACGATATGGTGCCTTTTATTAAATCATATGATTTTTATGACCTAAGTTTCGCTTATCTTATTTTTTAATTGAAGATGACGATCTCCCGGTTCCATCGGACATTTTTGCAGATTTTTCTGAGCTCCGACCTATTTTCTACAATATCTGAAAGATATGAATAGTTTTATTAAATAATATGATTTTTCGACCTAATTTTGTTTTCTCTTTTTTAAAACTCGAAAATTCTGATCCTTTAGTTCTAACTGACATTTTGCCGATTTTTCTAAGCTTGCGGCTATTTTTTGCATTTTTTGGAAGATATGGATATTTTTATTAATTGATTTCATATTTGGCCTAATTTCGTCTTCTCTTACTTTTAAGTTGAAGATGGTGATCTCACTGTTCCTTTGCCGATTTTTCTGAGATCAGTGCTATTTTCTACCTTTTCTGGAAGGTATGGATCATTTTATTAAATGATATAATTTTTTGGTTTAATGTTGTCTTCTCTTATTTTTTTCGCTGAAGATATCGATCTCCCGGTTCCAACGGATATTTTTGCGGATTTTTATGAACTCTGGGATAATTTCTACATTTTCTGTATGATATGGATCTTTTTATTAAATGATACGATTTTTAGGTTTTAATTTTGTCTTCTCTTATTTTTTACTGAAAATGGCGATCTCTCGGTTCCAACTGACATTTTTTGGACTTTTCTGTCTTGGTGCTATTTTCTAAATTTGGATCTTTTTATTACATGATATGATTTTTATCGTCTCAGTTTATCGTCTCTTATTTTTCTGTTGAAGATAGTGTCTCCCGTTTTAAACGGATTTTTTTTGCAAATTTTTATGAGCTTGGGGCTATTTTCTGCATTTTCTGGTAGATATGGATCATTTGATACGACTATTTAACCTAATTTTGGCTTCTCTTATTTTTTTCTTGAAGATGGGATCGCTCGGTTCCATTGGACTTATTTGCGGATTTTTTGAGCTACGTGCTATTTTCTATATTGTCTGTATGATATGAATCTTTATAAATGGTATGATTGTTTATAATCTAATTTTGTCTTCTCTTCTATTTTCGGTTGAAGAAGACGGTCTCCAGATTCCAACGGACTTTTTTACGGTTTTTTCTAGCTCGGGGCTATTTTCTACATTTTCTGTAAGATACGGATCATTATATTGAATGATTGATTTTTGTAGCCTAATTTTATCTTCTCTTATTTTTCTATTGAATATGACGGTCTCCCGATTCCAATGGACATTTTGCAGACTTCTCTGAGCTCCGGACTATTTTCTATATTTTCTGGAATATATGGCTCTTTTTATTAAATGACATGATTTTTGGCCTAATTTTTCTTTCCATTTTTTAGTTGAAGACGACGATCTCCCTGTTCCAACAGACATTCTTAGCAGATTTTTCTAAGCTCGACGCTACATTTTATATTTTCTGTAAGATATGGATCTTTATATTAAATGATATGATTTTTAAATCCTAATTTTGTCTTCCTTTATATTTCAGTTGTAGTGGCAATCTCCCGGTTCCATCGAACATTGTTGCAGATTTTTTATAACTCGGGATTATTTTCTACATTTTCTGGAAGATATGGATGTTTTATTGAATGATATGATTTTTATAACCTAAGTTGATGGCGATCTCCCGGTTCCAATGGAAAGTTTTGCAGATTTTTATGAGCTTCTGCCTATTTTCCACATTTTGGAAGACATGGATTGTTTTATTAAATGATATGATTTTTGGCCTAATTTTGTCTCCTCTTATTTTCCAGCTGAAGATGGCAATCTCCTGGTTCCAACTGATATTTTTGCAGATTTTTCTGAGTGCATGACTATTTTTCACATTTTCTCGAAGACATGATTTCCCAAAAATTTACTTAAGAACGTGCGCAGGCAGAGTTACCTGTGCACGCCCCCTCTGTTCGGTGTTTGTAAGTTGTTTTTGAATTTATTTTTTGTAGTAGGTAGATATACTTGTTATGTAGCTTCCCACAAAATTTCAAGTCAATCCAACACCGTTTGAGCCTCCGTTCATCGATTTCAAAAACTTTGCGCAAAACTGTTCAGAATTCTGGACAGTTTTGCGCAATGTTTTTGAAATCGATGAACGGAGGCTCAAACGGTGTTGGATTGACCTAAAATTTTGTGTGGAGCTACATAACAAGTATATCTACCTACTGCAAAAAAATTCAAAAAAATTACTTACAAACACCGAAGAGGGGGCTTGCGCAGGTAATTCTGCATGTGCACGTTCTCAGGCACATTTCCCTCAAATGATTTTTTTGTAGGCTTATTTTGTCTTCTCTTATTTTTCAGTTGAAGATGGAAATATCCATGTTCTAATGGACATTTTTGCCGATATTTCTAAGCTATAGACTAGTTTCTACATTTTCGATAGGATAATGATATTTTTATTAAATGATATGATTTTTCTATCCTAATTTTGTCTTCTCTTATTTTTCAATTGAAGATAGCGATCTCCCAGTTTCAACGGAAATTTTTGCGAATTTTTCTGACCTCTGCGCTATTTTCTGTGTTTTATTTCGATATAAATATTTTTTTAAATGATAAGATTTTTATAGCCTACGTTTATCTTCTTTCTTTTTTCGATTGAAGATGGCGGTCAGCAAGTTCCAAAAGGCATTTTTACAGATTTTTCTGAACTCGGGGCTAATTTCTGAAAGCTCTGGAAGAAATCGATCGTTTTATTAAATGTTTTGATTTTTTTGGCCTGATTTTGTATTTTACTATTTATTAATTTGAAAATTCCAACTCCCAGTTCCAACTGATATTTTGCTGATTTTTCAGAGCTCGGGGTTATTTTCTACATTTTCGGGAAGATACGGATCTTTTTATTAAATGATATCATCTTTGGCCTAATTTTGTCTTCTCTTAGTTTTAAGTTGAAGATGGTGATCTCACTGTTCCAACTGACATTGTGCCGATTTTTCTGAGATTGAGGCTATTTTTCTGCATTTTCGGGAAGATTTCCATCGTTTTATTAAATGATATAATTTCTAGGTTTAATTTGATCTTCGCTTATTTTTCGTTGAAGATAGCAATCTACCGGTTCCAACAGATATTTTTGTGGATTTTTATGAGCTCCGGGCTATTTTCTACATTTTCTATAAGATATGAATCTTTATATTAATTGATATGACTTTTATAGCATACTTTTATCTTCCCTTATTTTTTCAGTTGAACATGGCAATCTCCCGGTTCCAACGGACATTTTTGCAGATTTTTTTCTAATTTGGTGCTATTTTCTATATTTTATGGAACATATGGGTCTATTTATTAAATGATACGATTTTTAGTTTCTAATTTTGTCTTTTCTTATTTTTCTTTTGAAGATGGAGATCTCTCGGTTCAAATGGAAAAAAATTTCGGATTTTTTTTGAGCTAAGTGATATTCTCTAAATTTTATTGAAGATATGGATCTTTTAATTAAATGATATGATTTTTATCATCTAAGTTTATCTCTTATTTTTCAGTTGAAGATGGCATCTTCTGGTTCAAACGAACATTTTTGCAAATTTTTATGAGCTCGGGGCTATTTTCTACATTTTCTGGAAGATATGTATTGTTTGATATGATTTTTGGCTTAATTTGGTCTTCTCTTATTTATTTGTTGAAGATGGCGTCCTCTTGGTTCCAACAGATATTTTGTGGATTTGTTTGAGCTACGAGCTATTTTCTACATTTTCTGTAAGATATGGTTTTTTATAAATGATATGATTTTTATAGCCTAATTTTGTCATCACTTATTTTTCATTTGATGATGGCGATCTCCCGGATCAACGGACTTTTTTGCGGATTTTTTTGAGCTCGAGTCCATTTTCTACATTTTCTGAAAGATACATATTTTTATTAAATGATATTATTTTTGGACTAATTTTGTTCTCTCTTTTTTCGGTTGAAGAAGGCGATCTCCTGGTTCCAACCTACTTTTTAAATGATATTATTTTTGGACTAATTTTGTTCTCTTCTTTTTTCGATTGAAGAAGAAGATCTCCTGGTTCCAACTTACTTTTTGATGGATTTTTCTAAGCTCGGTGCTATTTTCTATATTTTCTGTAAGATACGGATCTTTATTTTAAATGATATGATTTTATAGCCTAATTTTATCTTCTCTTATTTTTCAGTTGAATATGACAATCTCTCGGTTCCAACGGGCATTTTATGGACTTCTCTTAGCTCTGGACTTTTTTCTACATTTTCTGGAAGATATGGATCTTTTTATTAAATGATATGATTTTTGGCCTAATTTTCTCTTTCTTTTTTTCAATTGAAGATGACGATCTCCCGGTTCCAACAGACATTTTTACAGATTTTTCTAAACTCAGCGCTATACTTGACATTTTTTGTAAGATATGGATCTTTGTATTTAATGATATGATTTTTAAATCCTAATTGTGTCTTCTCTTACTTTTTTCAATTGTAGATGGCGATCTCCCGGTTTTATCGGATATTATTGCAGATTTTTCTAAGCTTTGATTATTTTCTACATTTTCTGGAAGATATGGATGTTTTATTAAATGATATGATTTTTATAACCTAAGTTTCTCTTCTCTTATTTTTCAGTTGAAGATGGCAATCTTCTGGTTCCAACGGATATTTTCGCTGATTTTCTAAGCTTGGGGTTATTTCCTAATTTTTTTGAAAGATATTGATCTTTTTATTAAATGATAGGATTTTTGGCCTAATTTTCAATTCTTTTATTTTTCAGTTGAAGATGGCGATCTCCCGGTTCAAACAGACATTTTTCGTATTTTCTGAACTCATGACTATTTTCTACATTTTCTGGAAGATTTGGATCTTTGTATTGAAATATATTATTTTATTGACTGAAAAATAAAATGGCGACCTCCTAGTTGCAATAGAAATTTTTGCAGATTCTTCTGAGGTCGATTGTATTTTTAAATTTTCTATAGGATATCGATCTTTTGATTAAATGATATGTTTTTATAGCCTAATTTTGTCTTCACTTATTTTTTCAGTTGAAGATGACAATCTCCACGTACCAACAGACATTGTTGCAGATTTTTCTGAACTCGGGCATATTTCTACTTTTTGTGGAAGATATGTATCTTTTTATTAAATAATATGATTTTTTGGCTTAATGTTGTCTACTCTTATTTTTCAGTTGAACATGGCAATCTTTCGGTTCCAACGGACATTTTTGCAGATTTTTCTGTGCTTGCGCTATTTTCTATATTTTGGAGAAAATATGGATTTTTTATTAAATGATATAATTTTTTAAGCCTAATTTTGTCATCTCTTATTTTTCACTTGAAGATGGCGGTCTCACGGTTCCAAGGGATGTTTTTACGAATTTTCTGACATCGAAGCGATTTTCTGTATTTTCTGAAAGATATCGATCGTTTTATTAAATGATATGATTTTGGCCAAATTTTATCTTCTCTTATTTTTCGTTGATGATGGCGATCTCCCGGTTCCAACAGATATTTTCGCAGATTTTTCTTAGCTCTTGCCTATTTTCTGTATTATTTGGAAGATATCGATCGTTGTATTAAATGATATGAATTTTTTGCTGAAATTTGTTTTTTATTGTTAAATTTAGCGATCTCCCGGTTTCAACGGAAATTTTTGTGGATTTTTCTGAGTCCTGGACTATTTTCTATATTATCTGAAAGATATCGACCGTTTTATTAAATGATATGATTTGTTGGCAAAATTTTGTTTTATTTTTTGTTAAATTTAGCGATCTCCCGGTTCTGACAGTTATTTATTCGGATTTTTCTGAGCTCGGGGATACTTCTACATTTTATGGAAGATAAGAATTTTTATGTTAAATTATATGATTTTTATTTTCAAATTTTGCCTTTTATTATTGTTAAGTTGAACATAGCGATCTCCAGGATCCGCCAACATTTTTTTGGATTTTCTGAGCTCGGTGCTATTTTATTTATTTTATAGAAGATATGGATCTTTTTATTAAATGCTATGATTTTTATAGCTTAAGTTCGTCTTCTATTATTTTAAAGTTGAAGATGCAATCTCCTAGTGTTCCAACTTACATTTTTGCGGATTTTTCTGAGCTCAGGGCTTTTTTCTAAATTTTATGGAAGATATGGAGCTTTTTATTAAATGAAATGATTTTTATAACCAAAGTTTGTCTTCTCTTATATTTTAGTTGAAGATGGCATTCTCTTGGTCCCAAAGGACATTGTTCACGATTTTTCTGAGCTCCAGGATTTTTTCCTCATTTTCTAGAAGATATGGACTGTTTAATTAATTGATGTGATTTTTGGCCTAATTTTGTCTTCTCTTATTTTTCCAGTTGAAGTTGGCGATCTACCGGTTCAAATGGACATTTTTGCGGATATTTCTGAGATCCGATCTTTTTTCCACATTTTTTGGAAGATATAGATCATTTTATTAAATGATATTAGGGAAAACAAAATTAGGACAATAATGTTTGTTGGAACCGGGAAATAGCCATCTTCAACTAAAATATAAGAGAAGACAAAATTTGGAAACATGAAATCTTTATCTTCATCTATAAAAATGTCCATTGTAATAGGAATATCGCCATCTGCAACTGAAAAAGATTTATATATATCATTTTCGGAGCTTGGTGCTATTTTCAACATTCTATGAAAGATATGGATCTTTTTATTAAATGATATGTTTTCTTCTCTTATTTTCCAGTTGAAGATGGTGATATCCCGATCCCAATGGAAATTTTTGAGGATTTTTCTGAGCTCCAACCAATTTTCCACATTTTTGGAAAACATGGATCATTTTATTAAATGATATGATATTTTGGCATAATTTTGTCTCCTCTTATTTTGCAGTTGAAGATGGTGATCTCTCTGTTCCAACTAACATTTTTACGGATTTTTATGAGCTCAAGGCTATTTTCTACATTTTATCGAAAATATGGTTCTTTTTATTACATTATATGATTTTTGTATGCTAATTTTGTCTTCCTTTTATTTTTAGTTAAAGATGGAAATTTTTCGGTTCCAACGGACATTTTTGCTGATATTTCTTGAGCTCGAGACTAGTTTCTACATTTTCTATAAGACATAGAACTTTTTATTAAATGATATGATTTTCTATCCTACTTTGTCTTTTCTTATTTTTCATTGAAAGATGGCCAATCTGCCGGTTCCAACGAAAATTTTTACGAATTTTTCTGACCTCGACGTTATTTTTAGTGTTTTATTGTCGATACGAATATTTTTATTAAATGATACGGTTTTTGTAGCCTATGTTTATCTTCTCTTATTTTTCGCTAGAAGATGGCGGTCTCTAGATCCAACGGACATTTTTGAGGATTTTTTTGAACTCGGGGCTATTTTCTGTATTTTCTGGAAGCTATCGATCGTTTTATTAATTGTGATGATTTTTGACGTAATTTTGTCGTCTCTTATTTTTTCGTTGATGGTGGCGATCTCCCGGAACCAGCAGATATTTTTGCGGATTTTTCTGAGCTATACCCTATTGTCTGTATTATCTGGAAGTATCGATTATTAAATGATAAAATATTTTGGGCCTATTTTGTCTTCTCTTTTTTTTGTTAAATTTGGCGATCACTTCGTTCTGATGGATATTTTATGGAAAATAAAATTTTTATATTAAATGATAAGATTTTTATTGCCAAATTTTGTCTTCTCTTATTTTTCAGTTGAATATGGCGATCTCTTTTTCCAACGAATTGTTTTTGGATTTTCTGAGATAGGGCTATTTTTTTTACTTTATGGAAGATATGGATCTTTTTATTAATGATAAGATTTTTATAGCTTAAGTTTGTCTTCTATTATTTTTAGTTGAGATACGATCTCATGGTGTTCCAACTTACATTTTGTGAACTTTTCTGAGCTAAGAGTTATTTTCTACATTTTAGGGAAGATATGGATCTTTTTATAAATGATATGATTTTTATAACCAAAGTTTGTCTTCTCTTATTTTCCAATTGAAGATGTCCGATCTTTATATTGAATGGACTGATTTTTTGGCCTAATTTTGTCTTCTCTTATATTTCTATTGAAGATGGCATTCTCTCGGTCCCAAAGGAAATGTTTGCGGATTTTTCTGAGCTCCGAACTATTTTCCACATTTTCTCGAAGATATGGAACGTTTTATTAAATGATAGGATTTTGGCCTAATTTTGTCTTCTCTTAATTTCCAGTTGAAGTTGGCGATCTCCCAGTTCCAACGGACATTTTTACGGATATTTCTGAGATTCGAGATATTTTCCATATTTTCGGGAATTTATGGATCGTTTAATTAAATGACATCAGAGGAAACAAAATTTGGCCAAAAAAATGTCCGTTGGGACCGGGAAACCGCCATCTTCAACTGAAATAAATAAGAAGACAAAATTCGGAACCGGGAAATCGCCATCTTCATTTACAAAAATGTCCGTTGTAACCAGGATATCGCCATCTTCAACTGAAAAGATTTTTATTTATCATTTTCTGAGCTTGGTGCCTCTTTTATACATTTTATGAAAGATATGGATCTTTTTATTAAATGATATGATTTTTCTAGCCTAAATTTGTCTTCTCTTATTTTCCAGTTGAAGATGGTGATCTTTAAATTAAATGATACGATTTTTGGCGTAATTTTAACTTCTTTTATATTTCAGTTGAACATGGCGATCATCCGGTTCCAACGGGTAATTTTACAAATTTTTCTGAGCTCGGGATTATTTTCTATATTTTCTACAAGATATAGATATTTTTATTACAATATATAATTTTTGTAGCATATTCTCTTATTTTTAAGTGGAAGATGGCGATATCCCGGTTCCAACGGACATTTTGGCCGATATTTCTGAGCTCGGTCCTATTTTCTACATTTTCTGTAAGATATAGATCTTTTTATTAAATGATATGATTTTTCTAGCCTAATGTTGTCGTCTCTTATTATTGATGATGGCGATCTCCCGGTTCAAACGGAAATTTTTTGGCATATTTTTCTGAATGAAAGGCTATTTTCTATGTTTTATTGTAGATATTGATCTTTTATTAAATATGATTTTTATAGCATACGTTTTGTCTTCTCTTATTTTTCACTTAAAGATGTCAGTTTCCCGGTTCCAACAGACTTTTTTGCGGATTTTTCTCAACTTGGGGTTATTTTCTCAACAGACTTAAAGTGTCTACATTTACGTAAAATTACAAAATAGTCTACATTTGCCCAAAATTACACAACGTGCAAAACCGGCAAAATTGTGACCATTTTGCGTACTAACAAAACTGTCTACATTTACCCAAAATTACCCAGCGCGCACAGCCGGCAAAATTGTGACTGTTTTGCCGCGCTGCGCAAAAAAATGACTACATTTACCCAAAATTACCAAGCGTGCACAACCGGGCAAAATTGTGACCGTTTTGCGCGCTGTGCAAACATGTCTACATTTACCCAAAATTGCCATGTGTGCACAACCGGCAAAAATTGTGACCGTTTTGCGCCCTGTGCAAGATAGTATACATTTGCGCAAAATTACGCAACGCGTGCAGCAGACAAAATTAAGACCATTTTGCACGCTGCGCAAAACTGACTACATTTGTCCAAAATTACACAATGCGCACAACCGACAAAATTGTGACAGTTTTGCGCGCTGAGCAAAACTGTCTATATTTTCCAAAAATTACCTAGCATGCACAACTGGCAAAATTGTGACAGTTTTGCGCGCTGAGCAAAACTGTCTACATTTTCACAAAATTACACAGTGCGCACAACAGGAAAAAATGTGACCGTTTTGCGTGCTGGGCAAAACTGTCTACATTTACCCCAAAATTACCCAGCGCGCACAACCTGCAAAATAGTGACTGTTTTGCATACTACGCAAATAATGTCTACATTTCATATCAGGAGTGACCCAGCGCGTACAACCTACAAAATTGTGACTGTTTTGCGTGCTGACCAAATATGTATACATTTGCCCAAAGTAACTCAGTGCGCAACACCGACAATATTTTGATCGTTTTGCGCTCTGAGCAAAACAGTCTACATTTAACCAAAATTACTCAGTGCGCATAGGCGGCAAAATTGTGACCGTTTTTGCGCGCTGGACAAAACTGTCTATAGTTATGCAAAATTACTAGCGCGCACATCCGACAAAATTGTGACCGTTTAGCACGCTGTGCAAAAATGTCTACATTTACCAAAAATTACCCGCGCACACACCCGGCAAAATTGTGACCGTTTTGTGCGCTGCACAAAACGGTCAACATTTACCCACAATTACTCAGCCTACTCAACCGGCAAAATTGTGACCCTTTTGTGCGCTGATCAAAAACTGTCTACATTTTCTAAAAATTATCTCAGCGCGCACAACCGTCAAAATTGTGACAGTTTTGGCGCGCCGAGCAAAACTATCTAAATTTACCCAAAATTAAGCAGTGCGCACAACCGGCAAAAATGTGACTGTTTTGCACGCTACGCAAATAATATCTACATTTACCCAAATTACCAATGCCCACAACCCGCAAAATTGTGACGGTTTTGCGCGCTGAGCACAAATGTCTACATTTACCCACAGTCCAGCAGCGTACACAACCTGCAAAATTGTGACTGTTTTGCGCGCTGATCAAATATGTCTACATTTATCCAAAATTACTCAGCGCACACAACCGACAAAATTGTGACCATTTTGCGCGCTGAGAAAAAAGGTGTCAACATTTAACCAAAATTATTCAGCGCGCATATCCGGCAAAATTGTGAACGTTTTGCGCGCTGGTCAAAATTGTCTACATTTACCCAAAATTACCAGCACACACCCGGCAAAATTGTGACTGTTTTGCGCGCTGGGCAAAAATGTCAACATTTACCCAAAATTACTCAGCCCGCACAACCGGCAAAATTGAGAACATTTTGCGGCTGAGCAAAACTGTCTAAATTTTCCCAATATTCCTCAGCGCGCACAACCTGCTAAAATGTTGGTGTTTTGCACGTTGACAAAAAATGTCTACATTTACCCAAAATTACTCAACGCCCACAACCGGCAAAATGGTGACCATTTTGCGTGCGGAGCAAAAAATGTCTACCTTTAACCAAAATTACCCAGTACGCACATCCGTCAAAATTGTGACTGTTTTACGTGCTGAGCAAAAGTGTCTACATTTACCCAAAATTACAAAATAGTCTACATTTAGCCAAAATTACACAGCGCGCACAACTGGCCAAATTGTGACCGTTTTGCGTGCTTAGCAAACCTGTCTACATTTACCCAAAATTACCTAGCGTGCACAGCAGGCAAAATTGTGACTGTTTTATGTGCTGCGCAAAAATTGTCTACATTTACACAAAATTACCCAGCGTGCACAACCGGCAAAATTGTGACCGTTTTACGCGCTGTGCAAAAATGTCTACATTAACCAAAATTACTCAGCGCACATAGTCGGCAAAATTGTGAACGTTTTGCGCGCTGGGCAAGACTGTCTACATTTACCCAAAAGTACCAGTACACACCAGTCAAAATTGTGACCGTTTTGCGCGCGGGGCAAAAATGTCAACATTTACCCAAAATTACTAAGCCCGCACAATCGGTAAAATGTGACTGTTTTGCGCACAGAGCAAAACTGTCTAAATTTTCCCAAAATTCCTCAGTGTGCACAACCTGCAAAATTGTGGCCGTTTTGCACGTTGACCAAAGATTTCTACATTTACCCAAAATTACTCAACGCTCACAACCGGCAAAATGGTGACCATATTGCGCGCAGAGCAAAAAATTTCTACATTTAACCAAAATTATCCAGCGCACACATCTGGCAAAATTGTGACCGTTTTGCGTGCTGAGCAAAAAGTGTCTACATTTAACTAAAACTACAAAATAGTCTACATTTACCCAAAATTAACCAGCGCGCAAAACCGGTAAAATTGTGTCCGTTTTGCGTACTAGCAAAATTGTCTACATTTACCTAAAATTACCCAGCGCGTACAGCCGGCAAAATTATGACTGCTTTGCGCGCTGCGCAAAAAATGACAACATTTACCCATAAATTACCCAGCCTGCACAACCGGCAAAATTGTGACCGTTTTGCGCGCTATGCAAAAATGTCTACATTTACCCAAAATTGCCATGTGGACACAACCGGCAAAAATTGTGACCGTTTTGCGCCCTGGGCAAAAATGTCGACATTTACCCAAAATTATCCCGCATGCACATCCGACAAAATTGTGACTGTTTTGCGTCCTGTGCAAAACAGTATACATTTGCCCAAAATTATCCAGCGCACACCCGGCAAAATTGAGACCGTTTTGCGCGCCGAGCTAAACTGCCTACATTTGACCAAAATTACCAAACGCGCACAATCGGCAAAATTGTGACCATTTTGCGCGCTGAGCAAAACTGTCTACATTTTCCAAAAATTACGCAGCGTGCACAACCGGTGAAATTGTGACAGTTTTGCGCGCTGAGCAGAACTGTCTGCATTTACCTAAAATTACACAGTACGCACAACCGGCAAAAATGTTATCGTTTTGCGTGCTGAGCAAAACTGTATACATTTACCCAAAATTACCCAGCGTGCACAACCCGCAACATTGTGACTGTTTTACGCACTACGCAAATAATGTCCACATTTACCCCAAGTAACCCAGCGCGCACAACCAGCAAAATAGTGACCGTTTTGCGCGCTGACCAAATATGTCTACATCTACCCAAAGTGACTCAGCGCGCACAACCGACAAAATTGTGACTATTTTGCGCGCTGAGCAAAACTGTCTACAATTACCCAAAATTACCAGCGCGCACACCCGGTAAAATTGTGACTGTTTTGCTCGCTCGGCAAAAATGTCTATTACCCAAAATTACCAGCGCACACACCCGGCGAAATTGTGATCATTTTGCGCGCGGGGGAAAATGTCTAAATTTACCCAAAATTACTAGCACCCACACCCGGCAAAATTGTGGATGTTTTGCGCTCTGAGAAAAAATGTCAACATTTACCCAAAATTACGCAGCCCGCATAACCGGCAAAATTATGACAGTTTTGTGCGATGAGCAAAACAGTCTACATTTACCCAAAATTACACAGGGCGCATAACCGGCAAAAATGTGACCGTTTTACGCGCTAGGCCAATAATGTCTACATTTACCCAAAGTGACCCAGCGTGCACAACCTGCAAAATAGAGACTGTTTTGCGCGCTGACCAAACTTGTCTACATTTACCCAAAGTGACGCAGCGCGCACTACACAACCTGCAAAATTGTGACTGTTTTGCCTGTTGAAAAAAAATGTCAACATTTACCCAAAATTACTCAACACTCACAACCGGCCAAATGGTGACCATTTTACGCGCGGAGCAAAAAATGTCTACATTTAACCAAAATTAGCCAGCGCGCACATCCGGCAAAATTGTGACAGTTTTGCATGCTGAGCAAAATTGTCTACATTTACCTAAAATTACAAAATAGTATACATTTACCCAAAATTACCATGCGCGCAAAATCGGCAAAATTGTGACCGTTATGCGTCCTTGCAAAATTGTCTACATTTACCCAAAATTACCCAGCGCGCACAGCCGGCAAAATTGTGACTATTTTTCGTGCTGCGCAAAAATGTCTACATTTACCCAAAATTACCCAGCGTGCACACCCGGTAATAATTGTGACCGTTTTGCGCACTGGACAAAAATGTCAACATTTACCCAAAATTATCCAGCACGCACAGCCGATAAAATTGTGACTGTTTTGTGACCTGCGCAAAACAGTATACATTTACCCAAAATTACTCAACGCGCACAGCTGGCAAAATTGAGATTGTTTTACGCGCTGAGCTAAAATGCCTATATTTGACCAAAATTACCCAACGCGCACTGTCAGCAAAATTGTGACCGTTTTGCGCACTGAGCAAAATTGTCTACATTTTCCAAAAATTACGCAACGCTCACAACCGGCGAAATTGTGACAGTTTTGTGCGCTGAGCAAAACGGTCTACATTCACCCAAAATACACAGTGCTCACTACTGGCAAAAATGTGACCATTTTGCGTGCTCGGAAAAACTGTCTACATTTACCCAAAATTACCCCCGTGCGCACAACCCCCAACATTGTGACTGTTTTGTGCACTACGCAAACAATGTCTACATTTACCCAAAGTGACCCAGCGCGCACAACCTACAAAATTGTGACCGTTTGCGCGCTGACCAGATATGTCTACATTTATCCAAAGTGACTCAGTGCGCACAACCGACAAAATTGTGAACGCTTTGCGCGCTGAGCAAAACTGTCTACATTTACCCAAAAATACCAGCGCTCACACCCGGCAAAATTGTGACAGTTTTGCGCGCTGAGCAAAACTGTCTACATTTACCCAAAATTACCCAGTGCGCACAACCGGCAAGAATGTGACCGTTTTGCGCGTGGGGCAAAACTGTCGACATTTACCCAAAATTACCCAGCGCGCACAACCCGCAAAATTGCGACCGTTTTACGCGCTACGCAAATAATGTCTACATTTACCCAAAGTGACCCAGCGCGCACAACCTGTAAAATTGTGACCGTTTTTGCACGCTGACCAAATATGTCTACATTTACCCAAAGTGACCCAGCGTGCACAACCTGCAAAATTTTGACCCTTTTACGCGCTGAGCAAAAATGTATACATTTAACCAAAATTACTCAGCACGCATAGCCGGCAAAATTGTGACTGTTTTGCGTGCTGACCAAATATGTATACATTTACCCAAAGTAACTCAGCGCGCAACACCAACAAGATTGTGATTGTTTTGTGCTCTGAGCAAAAATGTCTACATTTAACCAAAATTACCCAGTGCGCACATCCGGCAAAATTGTGACCGTTTTGCATGCTGAGCACAAGTGTCTACATTTACCCAAAATTACAAAATAGTCATCATTTAGCCAAAATTACCCAGCGCGCACAACAGGCAAAATTGTGACCGTTTTGCGTGCTTAGCAAAACTGTCTACATTTACCCAAAATTACCTAGCGTGCTCAACCGGCAAAATTGTGACTGTTTTGTGCGCTGCGCAAAAATTGTCTACATTTACCCAAAATTACCCAGCGTGCACAGCCGGCAAAATTGTGACTGTTTTGTGCGCTGCGCAAAAATTGTCTATATTTACCCAAAATTACCCAGCATGCACAACCGGTAAAATTGTGACCGTTTTGCGCGCTGTGCAAAAATGTCTACATTTAACCAAAATTACTCAGTGCGCATAGCCGGCAAAATTGTGACCGTTTTGCGCGCTGGGCAAAACTGTCTACATTTACCCAAAATTACCAGAACACACCAGGCAAAATTGTGACCGTTTTGCGCGCTGGGTAAAAGTGTCAACATTTACCCAAAATTACTAAGCCCGCACAACCGGCAAAATTGTGACCGTTTTGCGCGCAGAGCAAAACTGTCTAAATTTTCCCAAAATTCCTCAGCATGCACAATGTCCAAAATTGTGGCCGTTTTGCACGTTGATCAAAAATGTCTACATTTACCCAAAATTACTCAACGCTCACAACCGGCAAAATGGTAACCATTTTGCGCACAGAGCAAAAAATGTCTACATCTAACTAATATTACCCGACGTGCACATCTGGCAAAATTGTGACCGTTTTGCGTGTTGAGCAAAAGTGTCTATATTTACCTAAAATTACAAAATAGTCTACATTTACCCAAAATTAACCAGCGCACAAAACCAGCAAAATTGTGTCCGTTATCCGCGCTATGCAAAAATGTCTACATTTACCCAAAATTGCCATGTGGGCACAACCGGCAAAAATTGTGACCGTTTTGCACACTGGGCAAAAATTTCGACGTTTAGTCAAAATTATCCAGCGCGCACAGCCGGAAAAATTGTTACTATTTTGCGTCCAGCGCAAAACAGTATACATTTGCCCAGAATTATCTAGCGCACACCCGGCAAAATTGAGACCGTTTTGCGCACCGAGCTAAACTGCCCACGTTTGACCAAAATTACCAAACGTGCACAATCGGCAAAATTGTGTCTGTTTTGCGCGCTGAGCAAAACTGTCTACATTTTCCAAAAATTACGCAGCGCGCACAACCGGCGAAATTGTGACAGTTTTGCGCGCTGAGCAAAACTGTCTACATTTTCGTAAAATTACATAGTGCACACAACTGGCAAAAATGTTATCGTTTTGCGTGTTGAGCAAAACTGTATACATTTACCCAAAATTATCCAGCGCGCACAACCCGCAACATTGTGACTGTTTTATGCACTACGCAAATAATGTCCACATTTACCCAAAGTGACCGAGCGCTCACAACCTGCAAAATAGTGTCCGTTTTGCGCGCTGACCAAATATGCCTACATATACCCAAAGTGACTCAGCGCGCACAATCGACAAAATTGTGACTGTTTTGCACGTTGAGCAAAACTGTCTACATTTACCCAAAAGTACCAGCACGCACACTTGGCAAAATTGAGACCGTTTTGCGCGCCGGGCAAAACTGTCAACAATTACCGCACACACCCGGAAAATTGTGATCGTTTTGCGCGCGGGGCAAAAATGTCTAGTACCGAAAATTACCAGCGCCCACACCCGGCCAAATTGTGACCGTTTTGCGCGCCGGGCAAAAATGTCTACATTTACCCAAAATTACCAGCGCCCACACCCGGCAAAATTGTGGCTGTTTTGCGTTCTGAGAAAAAATGTCAACAATTACCCAAAATTACGCCGCCCGCACAACCGGCAAAATTGTGACAGTTTTGCGCGATGAGCAAAACCGTCTACATTTACCCAAAATTACACAGGGCGCATAACCGGCAAAAATGTGACCGTTTTGAGCGCGGGGCAAAACTGTCTACATTTACCCAAATTACCCAGCGCACAACCGGCAAAATTGTGACCGTTTTATGCGCTAGGCCAATAATGTCTACATTTACCCAAAGTGACCCAGCGTGCACAACCTGCAAAATTGAGACTGTTTTGCGCGCCGACCAAACAAGTCTACATATTTATCCAAAGTGACCCAGCACGCACTACCGGTAAAATTGTGACCATTTTATGTGCAGAGCAAAAATGTCTTCTTTTAACCAAAAATACTCAGCACTCATAGCCGGCAAAATTGTGACCGTTTTGCGCGATGGGCAAAACTGTCTACTTTTACCCAAAATTACCAGCGCGCACACCCAGCAAAATTATGACCGTTTTGCGCGCGTAGTAAAAATGTCATCATTTGTCCAAAATTACTCAGCTCGCACAATTGGCAAAATTATGACCATCCAAAAATTATCCAGCGTGCACAACTGGCAAAATTGTGACAGTTTTGCGCGCTGAGCAAAACTGTCTACATTTGGCCAAAATTACACAGCGCGCACAACCGGCAAAAATGTGACCGTTTTGTGTGCTGGACAAAACTGTCTACATTTACCCAAAATTACCCACCGCGCACAACCCGCAAAATTGACTGTTTCGCGCACTACGCAAATAATCCCTACATTTACCCAAAGTGACCCAGCGCGCACAACCTGCAAAATGGTGACCGTTTTGTGCACCGACCAAATATGTCTACATTTACCCAAAGTGACTCAGCGCGCACAACCGACAAAATTGTGACCGTTTTGCGCCTAAGAAAAAATGTCTACATTTAACCAAAATTACTCAGCGCGCATAACTGGCAAAATTGTGACCGTTTTGCGCACTGGGCAAAAATGTCTACATTTACACAAAATTACCAGCGCACACACCCGGAAAAATTGTGTCTGTTTTGCGTGCTGCGCAAAAATGTCAACATTTACCCCCAAATTACTCAGCCTGCACAACCGTCAAAATTGTGACCGTTTTTAGTGTTCACCAAAACTGTCTACATTTTCCAAAAATTACCCAGCGCGCACAACCGTCAAAATTGTGACAGTTTTGCGCGCTGAGCTAAACTGTCTACATTCACCCAAAATTATCAAGGGCGCACAACCGGCAAAAATGTGATCGTTTTGCGCGCTGGGCAAAACTGTCTACATTTACCCAAAATTACCCAGCGCGCACAATCGGCCAAATTGTGACCGTTTTACGCGCTATGCAAATAATGTCTACATTTACCCAAAATTACCCAGTGCACACAGCCCACAAAATTGTGACCGTTTTGCGCGCTGAGCAAAAATGTCTACATTTACCCAAAGTGACCGAGCGCGCACAACCTGCAAAATTGTGACCGTTTTGCGCGCTGGGCAAAACTTTCAACATTTACACAAAATTACCCAGCGCGCACAACCCGCAACATTGTGACTGTTTTGCGCTGAGAGCAAAAATGTCTACATTTAACCAAAATTACTCAACGCGCATAGCCAGCAAAATTGTCACCATTTTGCGCGCTGGGCAAAACTGTCAACATTTACCCAAAATTACCAGCACACACCCAGCAAAATTGTGACCTTTTTGCGTGCTGAGGAAAAATGTCAACAGTTACCCAAAATTATCAGCCCGCACAACATGCAAAATTGTGACCGTTTTGCGCGCTGAGTAAAAGTGTCTACATCTACCCAAACTTACAAAATAGTCTACAGTTACCCATCAGGTTATTTCTACTCTTCGATCTTTCCTTTGGAAGGGTACTGATTTTTCGTCCGGAGGGGCTAAGGTTTCTTGGGATTCTATTTGCTTGCCTTTCGAGGAAGGTGGTTTGGGAATTAAGAGTAAGGCTGCTATTATGAAGAATCTTTGGTTATTATGAAGAATCTTTGGTTATTATGGAACAAGGCTGATATTATGAAGAATCTTTGGTTATTGTGTTCTTGTCCTCCTGACTTTGTGTGGTGTTCTTGGGTTTATTCCTATCTTCTGAGGGGACGGAGTATTGTGTTCTCGTCCTCCCGTCAATTTGTTCGCACACATATGAGGTTTCGTGTCGGTGATGGCCGTAGTATTTCATTATGGTTTGATAATTGGCATCCTCTTGGCACTCTTGTGGGGATATCGTATTATTTATGATTCTGGATTGGGTCATAATGCTACTGTGGATGCCCTTATGATTGGTAAGGAATGGTGTTGACCTTCTGCACAATCTCTGGATGTGATACGGTTGCGTTCTGATACACCTATTCATTTTAAACCTGACTTAAACCGTACTGATGAATTGGAGTGGCAAGATTCTGCAGGAATGTTTTCTATTCGCAGTGCTTATAAACTTTTGAGGCCGTGATCTCCCTTGTTTGACTAGTGGCAGGTGGTTGGCATAAGCGGAGGATTCATAGGCATGCTATGGTTAACTATTCGGTATGATCTTACTACTCGGGATAAGCTACTTAGGTATGGATGCATTTCTGAGGCTCGTTGTGTTTTGTGTGGTGTGGGGTATGAAGATGTGGAGCATCTATTCTTTAATTGTTCCCTCACCGAGTACATATGGCGTTCCTTGCATGTCAAATGTGATCTTCCTTGGGAACCACGTTCATGGTCTGTTACTATTTCTTGGATAGGAGGATTAGTCACACATCTCTCTGTGGTACGATTGTGCGTCTTATGCTAGCAGTGGCAGTTTATGCTATTTGGAAGGTGTGTAATTCTCGCTTGCATGATGAGCCACCTAGATGCATGTCCCAGCTGGTTGAGTATGTCAAATTCTCAGTATGTACTCATGTTGATTCCTTACAAAAGGTGGCTACTTCCATGGAGAATAAATGGCTCCAATGCTCCTGGAGATTTTTTGATAGTGTTTTTGATTAGTTTCGGGATTTTCAGTTGTGTTTTACTGTAAGGCACTGATAATATTTGTACCAGTTGTTTAGGTTTCTATTATTGTTAGGGGTCTATACCTAACTTTATTTTCAAAGGTATGCACTTGTACTTGTGTATATTGGTTTTTTTGGTTATAATACTTCCTTATCAAAAAACAAAGGCAGTGAGGAGGTTGTTTTTTTATTCCCACGAAATTTCAATGCTATTGCCCAAACTGTAGCCCAAAATTGAAGGTTTGAAATATTTTTCGAATTCTGGCTGCCCTAGCTCACTCTAATAGATGAAGGAGGCATTCTATACCCCAAACCATCGAAATATTCGTTCCTGAGCTTCCGATTGTGCGTCACCATCGTTTTCAACCGAAAAATTGCAAGAATTAAACTCTTGGATTCAAAACGCAAGCAATTGCATCCGTCTCTGATTTCTGGGACTCGCGATGATTTCGTGGAAGTTTTGGTTGACTATGAGGATAAATAAAGAGTAAACATTGTTTCAAGGCAGAGAGGAGGTTGTTTTCTTAATTCCCACGAAATTTCAATTGCAACTGCCCAACGGTTGCCGAAAATTGAAGGTGTGAAGCATTTTTCGATTTCTGGCTGTCCTAGCTCACTCCAATGGATGAAGGAGTGCATTATAGGCCTCAAATGATCGAAATCTTCGTTCCTGAGCTTCAGATAGTGCGACACCATCGTTTTCTACAGAAAAACTACACGAATTTACTCTTGGATTCAAAACACAAGCAAATTGCACACGCTTTTGATTTATGGGACTCGCACAGATTTCGTGGGAGTTTTGGAGGAATATGAGGACGAATGGATAGTAAATGTTGTTTCTATGGGGAGAGAAGCTTGTTTACTCTCTAGTCCCAAGACATTTCAATTGGAAATTACCAAATGGTTGCCCAAAATAGATGGATTGAAGCATTTTTCAGTTTCTAGATACCCTGGCCACTCTAATGGATGAAGTAGCGCATTCTAGGCCCCAAACGATTGAAATCTTCGTTCCTGAGCTTCGATAGTGTGTCATCATAGTTTATATTAAAAACAACAAGAATTTACGCTTGGATTCAAAACGCAAGCAATTGCATACGTCTCTGACTTCTGGAACTCGCGAGGATTTCGTGGGAGTTTTGGCAGACTATGAGGATAAATATAGAGTAAAAAATGTTTCAATACAGAGATTTGGTTGTTTTCTTTATCCCCTCGAAATTTCAATTGCAATTGCCCAACGGTTGCCCAAAATTGAAGCTTTGAAGAATTTTTCGATTTTTGGCTGCCCCTAGCTCACTCTAACAGACGAAGGAGGGCATTTTAGGTCTCAAAAGATCGAAATATTCGTTACTGAGCTTCCGATTGTGCGTCACCATCGTTTTCTACCAAAAAACTACAAGAATTAGCTCTCGGATTCAAAACACAAGTTATTGCACCCGTCTCTGATTTCAAGGACTCGCACGGATTTCGTGGGAGTTTGGGGGAATACGAGGACAAATAGAGAGTAAACGTTGTTTCTACGTGGAGAGGAGGTAGTTTTCCCAATTCTGACGAAATTTAAATTGGAATTGCCCAGCGGTTGTCCAAATTAACACGTTTGAAGTGTTTTTCAATTTCTGGCTGCCCTAGCTCACTCTTATGGATGAATGATGGCATTCTAGGCCTCAAATGATCGAAATCTTCGTTCTAGGGCTTCCGATAGTGCGTCACCATCGTTTTCTATAGAAAAACTACACGAATTTACTCTTGTATTCAAAACACTAGCAATTTCACCCGTCTCTGATTTCGGGGACTCGAACGGATTTCGTGGGAGTTTTGGAGGAATGAGGTCAAATGGAGAGTAAACATTGTTTCTATGGGGAGAGGAGGTTGTTTCCTCTATTCCCATGACATTTCAATAGGAATTGCCCAAGGGTTGCCCAAAATAGCAGGTTTGATATATTTTTCAGTTTCTGGCAGCCATAGCTAACTCTAATGGATGAAGGAGGGCATCTAGGCCCCAAACGATCGAAATATTTGTTCCTGAGATTCCGATTATGCGTCACCATCGTTTTCTACCGAAAACTGCAAGAATTTACGCTGGGATTCAAAACACAAGAAATTGCACGTCTCTGATTTTTTTGGGACTCGCACGGATTTCGTGGGAGTTTTGGAGGAATATGAGGACAACTGGGGAGTAAACATTGTTTCTATGCGGAGTGGAGGTTATTTCCTCTATTCCCATGAAATTTCAATTGGCATTGTGATGCGTGACGGGTAATGGAATGTAGAGAGTTCAGAATTGAAGAATAGAATGGAGGATAGAGATATGAGATAAAGTCTATGCCACCACTCAAGATAGAAAAATAGAGTTCACCACAACTGAGATTAAAGGCCAGGCCACCGTCCCAATTGATAAAGAACTCACTTGTCTCACCACTAACCTTCCCACCGTTAGATAAAGAAAACAAGATTAACAACAAGCTTTGAAAGAACTTGCAACTTCAGAATTTTCATTCAACAAAAACTGATCTTCCAAGTTATAAAGACTCTCTTTTAAAGAAGGCATACAACATTGATAATGACATACATCAGCATTTAATAGCCAACAACTTTCAAGCCTTGAATACACAACTTGATAGGTTACACTTTACTATGCTACAACTTACTAGGCTACAACTTTCTAGATATTGAATGCTGAAAAAATAAATGCTAGCGTGGAGATTTCCAAGGCCAAAGTCTTCAAAATTCGTCCAACTCTTCAGCTTCCCCTTAATTAGAAATCTGAATCTTCATTTGCGTTTTGATGCCAAAATAATCACTTCCCATCATAGTTGAATCATTAAAGAAGCCAATAAAGCAAAACTTGGCCCAAAACAGCTTGAGGACCAACCTGAAATTGAGAGCTAAAGTTAGAGCTCGAAATTTCTTTGATGTCACTTGCTAACATCATCAGATTAGTCATGTTTGCTCATGCATCATTCTCCCCTCATTGATTGGGATTTGCCCCCAAATACTCAGCATCTTCATTTTTAGGTAAGAATGGAGTTAAATCACTAATACTGAAAGTGGCAGAAATATTGGTTTCTCCAGGCAATTCAAGCTTATATGTGCATTACTAACCTTCTCAACACTTTGAAAGGGCCATAACAACGAGCCATGACCTTGTTCTTCCTTCGTGATGGAAACCTTTCCTTCCTTAAATGAAGCCAAACCAGATCACTAGGCTTAAATTCAAGGGAGTTGTGATGCTTGTTAGCCTTTTGCTTGTACAATTCATTCACCCTTTCAATTCTAGTCTTCACTTGTTCATTGAGCTTTTTCATTTATTTGGCACGCTGTTCAGCTTCAAAACTCACTTGGGATGCAATAGAAAGTGGGATCAGATCAATGGGAGTAAGAGGGTTCACTCCATAATTCACTTCAAATGGAGACTTTCCTGTTGCATATGATGGAGCTCTATTGTATGCAAACTCAGCATAGGGAAGTTTGCAATCCCAATCTTTGATATTTTTCCCACCAAACTTCTGAGAAGAGTTGAGAGTGTTCTAGTCACTTTTGTTTGCCCATCAGTTTGAGGATGGTAGGCAGTACTAAACAAGAGATTTGTCCCCAACAATTTCCACAAGCATATCCAAAAATGGCTTAAAATGGTCTTTGGAACTCCATGAAGCTTGAGAATTTCTTTGAAATAGAGATCAACAACATGAGAAGCATCATCTAATTTCGTGCATGCGATGAAATGAGCCATTTTTGAAAAACGATCAACAACTACCATGATAGCATCTTTCCCTCTTTAAGTTCTTGGTAGTGCCACAATATAATCCAAGCTCACATCTTCCCAAGGCTGATTTGGAATAGGCAGGGGAGTATACATTCCTTGATGAAATTGACTCTTAGCTTTATGAAAAATAGAGCATATTGAAACAACATTATGGACATCACCAGACATCTTATGCCAATAAAAGTGTTCTTGAAAGATGTCAAGTGTCTTGTTGATGCCAAAATGACCAGCAACAGCTCCACCATGGGCTCCTTTCACCAAAAGATCACGCATTGAACTTTTAGGAATGCATAACTTGTTGTTCTTGAAAAGAAAACCTTCCTGAATCACATAAGGGCCAAAAGAGCAGCCATTTCTTTCTCAAAGAATTGAGAAAAGTCTTGATCATCCTTGTAAAGAGCTTTAATAAAATGAAAACAAAGAATTTTAGCTTCAACAATAGATAGAAGAGAATACCACTTTGAAAGTGCATCAGCTACAACATTGGTTTTCTAGATTTATGCTTTGAAACAAATGCGAAGGATTGAAGAAATTCAACCCATTTAGCATGCCTTTGATTCAACTTGTGCGACACATTAATAAACTTACGTGCTTGATGATCAGAATGTAGAAAAAATTGCTTGGGGCGAAGATAACGACTCCAATGACCAAGAGCTCTTACAATGTCATAGAACTCTTTATCATAAGTGATGTAATTCTTCTTAGAGCCATTCAACTTCTCACTGAAATAAGCTATGGGACGTTGAGATTGCACCAGAACTGCCCCAATACCTACTCCACTTGCATCACACTCCACTTCAAAGAGATCATCAAAATTGGGCAAAGCCAAAATTGGAGCTTCACAAAGTTTCTTCTTAATGGATTCAAAGAGATTATGAGCAGCCTTAGTCCATTCGAAAGAACCTTTCTTCATGCATTCATTTATAGGAGTCAATAGAGTGCTGAAATCTTTAATGAATCTTCTATAAAATGATGCAAGGCCATGGAAACTTCTTACTTCAGATATGTTGGTTGGAACTGGCCAAGATCTCACAACTTCAACTTTGGAATGATCAACAGAAATTCCATCCTTGAAACAACCTATCCAAGGAAAACAACACTAGGAGTGAAGAGTTCACATTTTTCCAACTTTCCAAAAAGTTTTTGTCGCCTCAAAACAGAAAAGACATCTGTTAAGTGCTTCAAATGATCTTCATGATTCTTAGAATAAACCAGAATATCATCAAAGTATACGACAACAAACTTACCGATGAAAGGACGTAGGACCTCATTCATCAACCTCATGAAAATATTTGGAGCGTTAGAGAGTCCAAATGGTCTGACCCTCCATTCATATAATCCTCCTTTAGTTTTAAATGATGTCTTCCACTCATCTCCTTCCTTCATTCTGAATATCAATCTTAATGGTTGTTTCAGAGTGTTTTCTCACTACAAAGCGTTGACCGTGGACAACCCGGTCAACGTGGTCAAGGGGCCCGCTTGGGTCCCTCGGGAGCTTCGGGTCGGTGCGGATGGGGCGAGGGGAAGCCTCGGCCCTGGTTGAGACGCTCGGCCTCGGACGGTCGCGCACAGACTCGGTGGTAGGACGACGAGGGGTAGCCTCAGTCGTCCAGCTAGATGCGTGGTCGGCGAAGGGCGAGGGGAAGCCTCGGCCCCGGGCGTGACGCTCGGCCTCGGCGGGATGTGCTCGGCCTCGGCGGTCGGACGATGAGGGGAAGCCTCACTCGTCCAGCGGGGTACGCGGTCGGCGAGGGGCGAGGGGGAGCCTCGGCCCGTTGATCTGATGTCCTCCTGCGTAGACGAGAACGCTCGTCAGGGGGCCGGACCTTGGTTCCGGCCAAATCCCCTCCGATGCCTAAGTCAGACAGAGATCTGAAAGAGGAGGCCCGGCGGAGACGGTTCGACTCGTGAGGAGATCGGAATGGCGTCTCACGGCAGGAGCGGGGGAGGAAGGAGATGGAAAGGAGGAACAAGGTCGTTGATGGAGTACCTTAGGCTTTAGATACCTGAGATGCGGTCCCTTGTTTCGTCGCCTCCCTAGCCCTTTTGTAGAGTTCCCTGCGTGATTGCCTTTGGCCCACGTCCCCCGCCCGCCCTCGATCGTGCCCCCTCAATCCGCCCTTCCGCCGCCGCCTCCTGCGCCATGCCAGCACCTCCCCATTATCTCTATTTAGTGGTCGCGAGATCGGGGGAGCGGTTATCGCAGGAGTGGGCGAGTGTCCAGCGGGTTATCGGGGCCGGGTCGGATCGGCATCCGAGAGGGCCCCTTATTGGGCCTTGTAGAGTGGGCTTGAAGGCGCAGATGGGCTCTCGGTCTGCAGCCGGGCTCCTGGGCTCGTGTCTTTTGGGTATCGGTCAAATAGGCGTAACAATTGCCCCCATCGGTCGGGTCGGTCGGCCTTGGCCGGTTCGGCTCGGCCGATGTGATTTCTGCCGAATTTGACAGGCTCGCCAGTCGATGCCGACTCATTTATTAGTCGTCGTCATGAGTTGGCTTGTACGATGTTTTTAAGGCGCGGGCTCCGAAGCGTCGTCGGTCCTCTGATGTTGCCACGTGTAGTGGCAAGCTTATCCTCACCGTTCGCGGGATCGTCTTAAGCTGAGAAACTGAGGGGTTCGTGAGCCGCCATCTCGCCGTCTTCTTTTTTGTGCTGATCCCTATTCTTCCTCCGCTCTGCCTCATGTCGTCTTCCTCTGCCACGGGTTCGGGTCGTCCGGAGTGTGACGCCGCTCTGGCAGGTAGCCTTCCTTCGGCGATCCGTCGGCACGGGGGCGATCTTTCTGGGGTACCCGCAGAGGTCTTGTTGTGGCCTTCATCGATCTGTGCCACCGCTATCGGAAGTCTGCGCTCCGCCTACCTGCTTCCGCCCTATTCGGCTCGTGCCCCCGGGGCTGACGAGCGGGTCTGCCTTCCTGGCTCCAACGAGGTCGGAGTATACGAGAAGTGTTTCCGCTTCGGGCTTCGTTTCCCGCTCCATCCTTTTGTCGTCGAATTCCTTCAGGCCCACAACGTGTGCCTGTGTCAATTCTGTCCCAACGCCGTCGGGCTCCTCGTCGGGTTCATTGTTGTCTGCATGCTGAGGGGAGTGGCGCCCTCCCTTCGTCTCTTTGCCCTGTTCTACCGGCTGAGCCACCACCAATCAGGGGCGTGGATTTACATCAGCTCCCGCCCGAAGATGACCCTGGTGTTGGGGCTGCCGAGCTCCTTGAAACGCTGGAAGGGGGAATATGTGTTTGTCACGTTCCCGTCGAGTGTACCCTTCCCGGTTCGGTGGGAGGCGGCCGGAGCAGTCATCCTCGATCTGGGTGAGCCGACGGTCGCCGAGCGGCAGATGGCAAAGGACATGCTGGCGATTCCTGCGAGGGAGCGCTCGATTGACGTCCTTCTCAGTGACCATAACTTGCGTAAGACGGTGTGGCCCCTGGGTAAGTTCTTCCGGGTATTCGCCATTCGAGGCTGCCTGGGCTCTGCTTGGTCTCTCATTTCTCCTTTGTGTGCAGGTGGATTTCCCCCTGGTCCTTCTCCCGCCAGCACTCACGTGCAGGTCCCCGATCTGGATCTGCGCCGAAGGGATCATGTGCTGGAGGTCCAGAAGAAGCAGCGGGTCGTGCCCGCGACAGGAGGCTCCAAAAGGAAGAAGGCGTCGTCCCCCTCTCTCCCCTTGCTGGGGCCTTCTAAGAGGATCCGTGAGGGAATTGAGGGGGTTGATGCCCCACGGGCTGCTGATCAACCTCAACCTGCCCCTGTTGAGGTCGCATGGCCGTGGGTCGGCCCTTCACCTCTCCCGGACGGCTCTCTCCCCGATGCCTACGACCGGTATTTTGGCGCGTTCCGCTCTGCTTCTGGCGAGTTCCCTTCGTCGGGGGAGGGTCTTCTTTATCCACGCTTCCCTGTGGGGGAGAAGGAGTCGGTGTTTTCGAGTCGTGGAGCCGCCGCTCGAGTGGCCGAGAATAGTTGTATCCCTCCCGATCAGGTGGTGTTGGACGGAGTCAGGGGTGACTGTTTGGCCACCTTCGTGATTCAGGCTGGCCAACAGGTAAAGTGTCTCGGCCCGTCCTCTCTTCCTCCAGCCGCTTTCGCTGTCTTACCTTCGTTGCCTTGGTGCAGTTGTCCTCGGTCGGTCTCTCAATGAGGCGTCAATTCGTGGCGCTTCCCAAAGCTAAATCCGATGCCGGGCGAGGCCCTGAGACCCCCGGCGAGGAGGGAGAGGCAGACCAGCTAGAGGAGGCGCGGGTCCAATCCTTGCAGTCCCGCATAACTGAGTTGTCCTCTGCTCTGGAGGATGCGGACCGGGAGAGGGCCTTGGCTCTGACTGCAAAGTCGGAGGCTGAGGCGCGGGTCGCCAAGGTCTTGAGTGGCGTCGATGCGTCTGGGGGAGTCGAGCAGACCCCCGTCCCCGCTGTTGCCTCCGAAGCCTTGGAGCTCTCCGATCGTCTTGAAGCGGCGGAGGAGCAGGCTAGGGTCCTCCTTGCTCAACTTGACGAGAGGTCCCGGGAGATCGAGAAGGAGAGGGCGGAGCACCAACGCCAGATCGAGACCTTAGAGGCCCGGGTGCGTGGGCTCGAGGAGGTGGATCCGGCCCGGATCGCTGAGGATGCCGTGGCGGAGTATGCCACCTCCTTCGTGGAGATCGCCTTGTCGAATGCGTTCGAGAAGGGTTTCGCCCGGTGTCAGTCCGAGATCCAACTGAAGTTCCCGCTCTCGGGGGTCAACTTCGAGGCTCTCCGGATGTACCCTGACGCCGAACAGAGTGTGGGGAAAGACCCTAGTGGACCGCCAGCCTGTGGCTCCACCGGTGCCCCCGGAGAAGGATGATGGAAGGGAATGCCCCTCGGCCTCTTCCTGTATATCTTTTGGCTTTATCGGGAAAGGAATGAATTCAAAATAAATTTATTTCATAGGAAATGATACATTTACTGAAAGTACTTGCGTAAATGTTCCGTATTCCAAGTGTGAGTGAGAGTCCTCCCCTCCATATCAGCTAGTCGGTAGGCTGCGGGTCCGAGGACCTCGACGACTTTGTAGGGTCCCTCCCACCTAGCCGCGAGCTTCCCCTTGCGAGCGGTATCAGTGTTGAAGCCCGCTTTCCGGAGGACCAGGTCCCCGAGGTGGAAGCTTCTTCCCCGTACCCGAGCGTTGTAGTATCGGGCCACCTTCTGCTTCTGGCGGATGATGGTGGCCAACGCCTGCTCCCGTCGCTCGTCGAGGAGCTCCAGACTGAGCTCCAGACCCTGCGAGTTCCTATCTTCGTCAAAGTATTTGAGGCGGAGAGATTCTTCGCCCAACTCGACCGGTACCACCGCCTCGGCCCCATAGGTGAGCATGAACGGGGTCTCGCCAGTGGCCTCCTTGTGGGTCGTCCGGTATGACCAGAGTATCCCGTGGAGCTCTTCTGGCCAGCTCTCTTCAGCGTCTTTTACTTTCTTCCGGAGGGGCTCTATGATGCACTTGTTGGCCACCTCCGCCATTCCGTTGGTCTGGGGGTGTGCTACCGAGGCGAAGAGAAGCTTGATTCCCAATTCCTCGCAAAAATATTTAAACCCTGCAGAGTCGAACTGCTTCCCGTTGTCCGTGACGATGGCCAGTGGCACTCCGAATCTGGAGATGATGGAATTCCACACGAAGCTTTTTGCTTTCTTCCAAGTGATGGTGGCCAGTGGCTCGGCCTCGACCCACTTGGTGAAGTAGTCTACCGCCACAATCAGGTGCTTCCGCTGCCCTCGTCCTGGTTTAAACGGTCCGAGGATGTCGAGCCCCCATTTCGCAAAGGGGATGGGGCTCACGATAGGAATGAGCTCTGACGGGGGTGTTGAGATGTGGTGGGCGTACCTCTGGCATTCTTGGCATTTTGGACGTAGCTTGCTGCATCTTGGGTCAGGGTTGGCCAGTAGTATCCCTGCCTCAAGATCTTCTGGGCGACTATCTTGCCCCCGTGGTGATTCCCGCAGATCCCGTCGTGAACCTCCCGTAGGACGTAGTCAGCTTCCTGCGGTCCGATGCACTTCAGGTATGGGAGGACGTCCATCTTGGTCCAGCGTCTCCGGTAGAGCGCCCCTTCATGGATCACGTATCGGAGCGCCTTTCTCTCCAGGGTTCGGTGTTCGTCCCCATCGGTCGGTACCTCTCCATGAGTGAGGTACCGGATGATCGGGTCCATCCAGGTGGGTTCTTGGTCGATCGCCATCACCTCGTGCTCCTCCGTGCTGGGGGACTGCAGGTTCTCCACGTAGATGGTGCGGCCCAGTTCCTTTGACGAGGACGAGGCCAGCTTCGACAACGCATCTGCCCGCGCATTTTCTGATCGCGGGAGGTGCAAGACTTACACGTCCTTAAACTTGGACATCGCCGCTCTGGCGACAGGGAGGTATCTCTGCATCGCCTCCTCCCGTGCCTCGTAACTCCCCAAGAGCTGGTTGACAATGAGCTTCGAATCGCTGAGGAGGCGGACGGACTCGGCCCCGAGCTCCAGGGCCAGCCTCAGGCCGTTGATCACTGCTTCGTACTCCGCCACGTTGTTCGTGGCTGGGAACTCGAACCGCAATGCGTATTCCACGATGTTCCCTTCCGGAGATCGGATTGCAATCCCGGCCCCGCCCCCTGACTGTGTGGCCGACCCATCCACATGAACTATCCATGCCCCTGGATCCCCTGACTGAAAGTGGTCAGCCGAAAGAAAGGACAGGGGTTGAGCAATTACCGTCGCCGGGCCTTCTTCCTCCGGGGGGCCATTTCCTTCCGTTGTGCACTCGGCGATGAAGTCGGCCAGGGCCTGCCCTTTGATGGCCGTACGCGGTTTGAATCGGAGGTCGAACTCGCTCAGTTCCACTCCCCAGTTCAGCATCCTTCCCATTCGATCGAATCTCTTGAGGTTCTGCTCCAGTTGCGAGTCGGTCAGGATCAGTATGGTGTGGGCCTGGAAATAGGGTCGGAGCCTTCGCGCCGAGAGGACGAGGGCGTACGCCAGTTTCTCCATGGGCGAGTATCGCATCTCTGCCCCCTTCAGGACCCGGCTCATGTAATATACCGGCCATTGCATCCCACCGTCCTCCCGGATCAGCACCGAACTCATAGCTTCCTCCGCGCATGCCAGGTAAAGGCTTAGCGACTCCCCTTCCCATGGTTTGGATAGGAGAGGGGGGCTGCGGAGATACTCTTTGAGGTCTCCGAACGCCCGGGAGCAGCCTTCGTCCCAAAGTATCGTCTTCCTATTGTCTGGAGGTTCCGTGATCGCTTTCCTTAGGACCTTGAAGAAGGGGAGCGATCTTTCCGCTGATTTTGAAAGGAATCGCCCCAAGGCTGCGATGCGCCCGTTCAGCCTCTGTAGCTCTTTGATCGTCGTCGGCTCGCGCATGTTGATCAGGGCCTCGATCTTGTCGGGATTAGCTTCAATGACACGGTTAGTTATCATAAATCCCAAGAATTTGCCAGACCTTACCCCGAACGTGCACTTCGCGGGGTTGAGCCGAATGTGGTGCCGCCGCAACCGCTCGAAGGTCTCCCGTAAGTCGGCGATGTGGTCTTCCGGTCGCCTTGACTTGACGAACATGTCGTCGACGTAGACTTCCAGGTTCCTCCCGATCTGGGAGCTGAAGACCTTGTTGACCATTCTCTGGTAGGTGGCCCCCGCATTCTTCAAACCAAAGGGCATCTTCTTTTAGCAGTAAGTTCCCCGGTCCGTCGTGAAGGCTGTCATCTCTTCGTCCCGGGGGTCCATCTGGACTTGATTGTATCCGGAGTAAGCATCCATGAAGCTTAGCATCTCGTATCCCGAAGCGTTGTCCACCAGGTGGTCGATGCGCGGCAGGGGGTAGCTGTCCTTGGGGCAAGCCTTGTTGAGGTCACTGAAGTCCACGCACATTCGCCACTTCCCGTTGGGTTTCTTGACCATCACCACGTTCGACAGCCACTCCGGGTACCAGACCTCTCGTATGAAGCCGGCTTCAAGGAGACGCTCCACCTCCTCGGAGGCGGCCTTCATCTTCTCGCCGCCCAGGTTGCACTTCTTCTGCCTAACCGGCTTGAAGTTGGGGTCGGCGTTGATCTGGTGGACGATCACCTGGGGGTCTACGCCGGGCATGTCTTCCGGTGACCAAGCAAAGATGTCCAGGTTCGCCTCCAGGCATTCGATCAGCTAATCCCTCAGGTCTTGGCCCAGCCCTCTCCCGATCGAGACGAACCGGCCCTCGATGTCTGTGACCGGGATTTGCTCCTGCTCCTCCGCAGGGGCGGGCCTAGGCCCACTCCTCAAGTCGAGCGCGGCCATCCGGTCGGCTAGACGATCCTCGGGACCTTCCTCCGCCAGTTGATAGCAGGTACTCGGTCTTCCCGCGTCGCCTTCGACTTGCCCCATCCCCCCGGCGTTCGGAACTTGATAGTCTGATGGAGGGTCGAGACTACCGCGCCGACGGCGTTGAGTAGGGGTCGGCCGATGATCCCATTGTATTCCGACCCGATCCCCAATACGATGAATTCCACCGCCAGGGTCACTGAATTCGGGGCGTCTCCGAGCGTTACCGGGAGATGGATTGTGCCGATGATGGGGGTGGAGTGACCCGTGAATCCAACCACGGGACCCGAGCGAGGTCGTAAGTCTTCTTTCCGCTGCCCCATCTTCTTCAGGGTCGACATAAAGAGGACGTCACAGGAGCTGCCGGTGTCGACGAGCAGCCGTCGTACCATGGTAGTGTCTATGACCGCTGACACCACCAAAGCCACGTCCGAGCTGCGCGCTGTTACGGACGCACTCGGCCTCCCGACCGGTGGGGAAGAAGAGGGCTTACGATCCTCCTCGCGCCAGGTCCGTGCCCATCCTTGCCAACGATGGCGGGCCCTGTCGCCCCGCGCCAGGGCCTCGTTCCCCTTTCGTCGAGATGAGGGAGGTCGCGTCATCGCAGATGTGGTTTGTTTTTTCGTGGGACGGTTTTCCGGTTCCCACAGACGGCGCCAGATGTTTCAGAGTGTTTTCTCACTACAAAGCGTTGACCGTGGACAACCCGGTCAACGTGGTCAAGGGGCCCGCTTGGGTCCCTCGGGAGCTTCGGGTCGGTGCGGATGGGGCGAGGGGAAGCCTCGGCCCTGGTTGAGACGCTCGGCCTCGGACGGTCGCGCACGGACTCGGTGGTAGGACGACGAGGGGTAGCCTCAGTCGTCCAGCTAGATGCGTGGTCGGCGAAGGGCGAGGGGAAGCCTCGGCCCCGGGCGTGACGCTCGGCCTCGGCGGGATGTGCTCGGCCTCGACGGTCGGACGATGAGGGGAAGCCTCACTCGTCCAGCGGGGTACGCGGTCAGCGAGGGGCGAGGGGGAGCCTCGGCCCGTTGATCTGATGTCCTCCTGCGTAGACGAGAACGCTCGTCAGGGGGCCGGACCTTGGTTCCGGCCAAATCCCCTCCGATGCCTAAGTCAGACAGAGATCTGAAAGAGGAGGCCCGGCGGAGACGGTTCGACTCGTGAGGAGATCGGAACGGCGTCTCACGGCACGAGCGGGGGAGGAAGGAGATGGAAAGGAGGAACAAGGTCGTTGATGGAGTACCTTAGGCTTTAGATACCTGAGATGCGGTCCCTTGCTTCGTCGCCTCCCTAGCCCTTTTGTAGAGTTCCCTGCGTGATTGCCTCTGGCCCACGTCCCCCGCCCGCCCTCGATCGTGCCCCCTCAATCCGCCCTTCCGCCGCCGCCTCCTGCGCCATGCCAGCACCTCCCCATTATCTCTATTTAGTGGTCGCGAGATCGGGGGAGCGGTTATCGCAGGAGTGGGCGAGTGTCCAGCGGGTTATCGGGGCCGGGTCGGATCGGCATCCGAGAGGGCCCCTTATTGGGCCTTGTAGAGTGGGCTTGAAGGCGCAGATGGGCTCTCGGTCTGCAGCCGGGCTCCTGGGCTCGTGTCTTTTGGGTATCGGTCAAATAGGCGTAACAATGGTGATGTTATTTACGGCCCTACTATCAACACACATGCGCATAGTACCATCCTTCTTTGGACCAAGCAAAGCTGGAACAGAACATGGGCTCATACTTTCTCGAACATATCCTCTAGCCACCAATTCTTCTACCTGCCTTTATAGCACTTTGGTTTCTTCTGGATTACATCGATAGGCAGATTTGTTTGGCAAAGGAGTACCAGGTATGAGATCAATTTGATGCTCAATCCCTCTTATTGGAGGCAAACCAGGTGGTAGATCATCCGGGAATACATCTTGAAATTTCTCAATCAATGATTGCACCAAAGGATGCAATGTTTCTTCATTTCTTCCTTTCGAAGCCTCAACCACAAGTAAAGCATAAACAGTGTTGCAATTGAGTAAATAATGATCAACTTGTGCCTGTCATAGGTAGGAGGCTTTCTAACTTGTGGTTTCCACCCTATGTAAATTCACATAAATCTGACTAGGTGGTAAAGGAGCAAGTGTGATTTTCTTTTGATCAACAATAAGAGAATAAGTGTTTTTGTGGCCATCATGAATAACATGTTTATCAAACTGCCAAGGTCTTCCTAAGAGAATATGGCTAGCATCCATAGGAATCACATCACACAAAATACGATCATGATAAACATTGCCAATGAAAAGAGCAACAAGAGCTTTTTTGGTTACCTTGACATCACTGTTTTTGCTAAGCCATTGAAGTTTGTATGGATGCGGGTGTGGTGTAGTAGACAACTAAAGTTTCTCAATGAGTATTGTAGAAGCAACATTTGCACATCTGCCACTGTCTATATGAGACTGCATACTTTTCCCTTGATGTTGCACCTAATGTAAAATATTTGCTCTCTTTGGCATTGTTCTTGTGGTGCTGCCTTTGCATGGAGAACCCTTCTGAACATAAGAAGTTCACCTTGATCAGCTTCTAACACCATCTTGTCTTCAGGATCAGCATTTCCTTCAGTATCCCAAATCACTTCCTTTTCAACTTCTTCCCCAATCTCTTCAATCTCCTTAAGTTTCATGATTCTTCTATTCGGACAATTAGCCTGGAAATGGCCAAAACCATGACATTAAAGCATTTCTTCCCATCAAACCTTTTCTGAACTTCTTTAGGAGTTTCCTTGACCTTCTCCTTATTATTATCATCTTTTGCAGAAGAAGAGTCATTTTTAGAGAAATCGCTCTTAAAGAAATTTGGAGGCTTGCTTGCTATCTTCTTCAACTTAGCATGTTTCTCCACCTTCACAGCCAACTTGCACACATCCTCAAAGGTCCAAAAAGGCTGCAGATCAACCTTCTCAGCAATATTTGGATTTAATCCACTAAGGAATCGGACAATTTTTAGTTCAGATTCTTCTTGAAGTCCACTCTTCATAAGGAGCTGCTCAAATTCTCTAATATACTCTTAAACACCTAGACTTTCTTGCTTAAGAGACGCAAACTTGAGATACAAATACAGCTTGTAACTTGTTGGAATAAATCTTTTATCCATAAGTCTTTTTAGTTTGATCCAAGACTTAAGCCTTCTTTTGCCTTCTCGACTCATATCCAATTTCAGGTTCTCAAACCAGATCGATGCATACCTTTTGAACTTGATGCATGCAACCTTGAAGCATTTCTCATCATTATAACCTTTGGCTTCAAAAATTCGCTCAATATAATGAACCCACTCCAAGTATACAGCAAGATTCATGCTCTCATCAAAATCTGGTGGATCTATCTTCACATCTTTGAAATCATCTTGGGGGGGCTTCTATGATGAGCTTGAGGAATTGAATCTTCAGATGAAGATCCTGCATCATTAGAGTTTGAATTAGATAATGAAGAGGTGCCTTGAGTCCTCCTTGATTTCCTCCTTCTTCCATGATTCCTTCTTAGGCCTAGTTGAGCAATGGCTTTATTCAGTAAGCTCTCTATCGCGTCGCAGATTTTGAGCTTTCTCAAGGGTCATATTTTGGGGAATTTCATCCATACTTTAGGCTTGAAAAGGGTATATTTAGGCTTATGAAAATGTTTATGATAGAATAGAATGGAGATTATGCTGAATGGAGAAGAAAAGATAACATCAAAGGGATGAAGACATGATGCTAAGCTTTGATACCAAGTTGATGTGTGACGGGTAATGAAATGTAGAGAGTTTGGAATTGAAGAATAGAACGGAGGATAGAGATCTGAGATAAAGACTATAACCACCACTGAAGATCGGGAAATGGAGTTAACCACAGCTGAGATTAAAAGCCAGGCCACCCTCATTTGTCTCACCACTTACCTTCCCACAATTAGATAAAGAAAACAAGATTAACAACACGCTTTGAAAGAATTTGCAACTTCAGAATTTTCATTCAACAAAAACTGATCTTCTAAGTTACAAAGACTCTCTTTTAAAGAAGACATACAACATTGATAATGACATACACCGGCATTTAATAGCCAACAACTTCCAAGGTTGATTACACAACTTGCTACGCTACAACTTTCTAAACATTGAATGCTGATAAAATAAATGCTAGAGTGGATTTCCAAGGCCAAAGTCTTCAAAATTCGTCCAAACTCTTCAGCTTCCCCTTAATTTGAAATCTGAATCTTCATTTGAGTTTTGATGCCAAAATAATCACTTTCCATCATAGTTGACTCATTAAGGAAGGCAATAAAGCAAAACTTGGCTCAAAACAGCTTGAGAACCAATCTGAAATTGAGAGCTAAAGTTGGCGCTCAAAATTTCTTTGATGTCACTTGCTAACATCATCAGATTAATCATGTTTGCTCATGTATCACATTACCGAACAGTTGTCCAAAATAGATGGTTTGAAGCATTTTTCAGTTTCTAGCTGCCCAAGCTCACTCTAATGGATGAAGGAGGGCATTATTGTCATTAAACGATCGAAATCCTTTTTCCCGAGCATTCGATTGTGCGTCACCATCGTTTACTACCGAAAAATCCAAGAATTTACTCTTGGATTCAAAACACAAGCAATGGCACCCGTCTCTGATTTCTGGGACTGACACGAAATTCGTGGGAGTTATGGCGGAATATGAGGACAAATGTAGTAAACGTTACTTGTCTACGGAGTGGATGTTGTTTTCTCTATTCCCATGTAATTTAAATTGGAATTGCCCTACGGTTTCCTAAAATAGCAGGTTTGAAGTACTTTTCGGTTTCTAACTGCCCTAGCTCACTCTAATAGATGGAGGAGTGCATTCTAGGCCTCAAACGATCGAAATCTTCATTCCAGAGATTCAGATAGTGCGTCACCATCGTTTTCTAAAGAAAAACTACACAAAAACTATACGAATTTACTCTTGTTTTCAAAACCCAAGCAATACCACACGTCTCTGATTTTTGGGACTTGCACAGATTTCGTGGGAGTTTTGTAGACTATGAGGATAAATATAGAGTAAACAGTATTTCAAGGCAGAGAGGATGCTATTTTCTTTATTCCCACGAAATTTCAATTGATATTGCCTAAACGGTTGCCCAAGATTGAATGTTTGAAGTATTCATTTCTGGCTGTCCTAGCTCACTCTAATAGATGAAGGAGGGCTAGGCCGTAAACGATCGAAATATTCATTCCTAAGCTTCCGATTGTACGTCACCATTGTTTTCAACCGAAAACGGAAAGAATTAACTCTTGGATTCAAAAACCAAGCAATCACATCCGTCTTTGATTTATGGGACTCGCGATGATTTCGTGGGAGTTTTGGTGGACTATGAGGATAGTAAAGTATAAACAATGTTTCAAGGCAGAGAGGAGGTTGTTTTCTTTATTCCCACAAAATTTCAATTGCAATTGCCCAGCGGTTGCCCAAAATTGAACGTTTGAAGCATTTTTCGATTTTTGGCTGCCCTAACTCACTCTAATGGATGAAGGAGTGCATTCTAGGCCTCAAACAATTGAAATCTTCGTTCCTGATTTTCATAAAGTGCGTCACCCTCGTTTTCTAAAGAAAACTACACGAATTTACTCTTGGATTCAAAACACAAGCAATTGCTCTCTGATTTTTAGGACTCACACGGATTTCATGATGGTTTTGGAGGAATATGAGGACAAATGGAGAGTAAATGTTGTTTCTGTCGGAGAGAGAAGGTAGTTTTTTCTCTTGTCCCAAGACATTTCAAGTGCAAATTACCAAACGGTTGCCCAAAATAGATGGTTTGAAGCATTTTTCAGTTTCTGGCTGCCCTAGCTCACTCTAATGGATGAAGTAGTGCATTCTAGGCCCCAAACGATTGAAATCTTCGTTCCTGAGCTGCGATAGTACGTCATCATTGTTTTCTACTGAAAAATGACAAGAATTTACGCTTGGATTTAAAACACAAGCAATTGCATCCGTCTCTGATTTCTGGGACTCGCGAGGATTTTGAGGGAGTTTTGGTGGACTATGAGGATAAATATAGAGTAAACGTTGTTTTAATGCATAGAGGAGGTTGTTTTTTTATTCCCCCAAAATTTCAATTGCAATTAACCAACGGTTGCCCAAAATTGAAGGTTTGAATAATATCTCGATTTCTGGCTGCCTAAGCTCACTCTAATAGACGAAGGAGGGCATTTTTGGTTTCAAACGATCGAAATATTCCTTACTGAGCTTTCGATTGTGCGCTACCATCGTTTTCTACCAAAAAACTGCAAGAGTTAACTCTTGGATTCTAAACACAAGTTATTGCTCACGTCTTTGATTTCTGGTACTCGCATGGATTTCGTGGGAGTTTTGGTAGAATAAGATAACAAATGGAGAGTAAATGTTGTTTCTACGTGGAGAGGAGATAGTTTTCTCAATTCTGACGAAATTTCAATTGGAATTGCCCAGCAGTTGTCCAAAATAATACGTTTGATGTGTTTTCCGGTTTTTGGCTGCCCTAGCTCACTCTAATGGATGAAGGATGGCATTCCAGGCCTCAAATGATCGAAATCTTTGTTCTGGGCCTTTGATAGTGCGTAAGCATCGTTTTCTACAGAAAAACTACACAAATTTACTCTTGGATTCAAAACACAAGCAATTGCACACATCTCTGATTCCGTGTACTTGAACGGTTTTCGTGGGAGTTTTGGAGGAATGATGTCAAATGGTGAGTAAATGATTTTTCTATTGGGAGAGGAGGTTGTTTTCTCTATTCCCATGAAATTTCAATAGGAATTGCACAACGGTTGCCCAAAATAGCAGGTTTGATATATTTTTCGGTTTTTGGCTGCTCTAGCTAACTCTAATGGATGAAGGAGGGCATTCTATGCCCCGGGACTCACACGGATTTCGTGGGAGTTTTGGAAGAATATGAGGACAAGTGGAGAGTAAACATTGATTTTATGTGGAGTGGATGTTGTTTTTTCTATTATTCCCACGAAAGTTCAATTGGCATTTCCCAACGGTTGTCCAAAATAGGTGGTTTGAAGCATTTTTCGGTTTCTGGCTGCCCTAGCTCACTCTATTGGATGAAGGAGGGCGTTATAGGCTTAAAACAATCGAAATCCTCTTTCCTGAGCTTTCGATTATGCGTCACCATCGTTTTCTACTGAAAAACTTCAAGAATACTCTTTTGTGCGCTGATAAAAAACTGTCTACATTTTCTAAAAATTATCTCAGCGCGCACAACCGTCAAAATTGTGACAGTTTTGCGCACTGAGCAAAACTATCTACATTTACCCAAAATTAACCAGTGCGCACAACCGGCAAAAATGTGACTGTTTTGCGCGTTACGCAAATAATATCTACATTTACCCAAAATTACCAATGCCCACAACCCGCAAAATTGTGACGGTTTTGCGCGCTGAGCACAAATGTCTACATTTACCCACCGTGACCCAGCAGCGTACACAACCTGCAAAATTGTGACTGTTTTGCGCGCTGACCAAATATGTCTACATTTATCCAAAATTACTCAGCGCGCACAACCGGCAAAATTGTGACCATTTTGCGCGCTGAGAAAAAAATGTCAACATTTAACCAAAATTACTCAGCGCGCATATCCGACAAAATTGTGAACGTTTTGCGCGCTGGTCAAAACTGTCTACATTTACCCAAAATTACCAGCACACACCCGGCAAAATTGTGACTATTTTGCGCGCTGGGCAAAAATGGCAACATTTACCCAAAATTACTCAGCCCGCACTACCGGCAAAATTGAGAATGTTTTGCGGCTGAGCAAAACTGTCTAAATTTTCCCAAAATTCCTCAGCGCGCACAACCTGCTAAAATGTTGGTGTTTTGCACGTTGACAAAAAATGTCTACATTTACCCAAAATTACTCAACGCCCACAACCGACAAAATGGTGACCATTTTGCGTGCGGAGCAAAAAATGTCTACCTTTAACCAAAATTACCCAGGACGCACATCCGGCAAAATTGTGACCGTTTTGCGTGCTGAGAAAAAGTGTCTACATTTACCCAAAATTACAAAATAGCCTACATTTAGCCAAAATTACCCAGCGCGGACAACTGGCAAAATTATGACCGTTTTGCGTGCTTAGCCAACCTGTCTACATTTACCCAAAATTATCTAGCGTGCACATCTGGCAAAATTGTGACTGTTTTGTGCGCTGCGCAAAAATTGTCTATATTTACCCAAAATTACCCAGCGTGCACAACCGGCAAAATTGTGACCGTTTTGCGCGCTGTGCAAAAATGTCTACATTTAACCAAAATTACTCATCGCACATAGTCGGCAAAATTGTGAACGTTTTGCGCGCTGGGCAAGACTGTCTACATTTACCCAAAAGTACCAGTAGACACCAGGCAAAATTGTGACCGTTTTGCGCGCGGGGCAAAAATGTCAACATTTACCCAAAATTACTAAGCCCGCACAACCGGTAAAATTGTGACCGTTTTGCGCACAGAGGAAAACTGTCTAAATTTTCCCAAAATTCCTCAGCGTGCACAACCTGCAAAATTGTGGCAGTTTTGCACGTTGACCAAAAATTTCTACATTTACCCAAAATTACTCAACGCTCACAACTAGCAAAATGGTGACCATATTGCGCGTGGAGCAAAAAATTTCTACATTTAACCAAAATTATCCAGCGCGCACATCTGGCAAAATTGTGACCGTTTTGCGTGCTGAGCAAAAAGTGTCTACATTTAACTAAAACTACAAAATAGTCTACATTTACCCAAAATTAACCAGCGCGCAAAACCGGCAAAATTGTGTCCGTTTTGCGCATGTGTGTTGATAGTAGGGCCATAAATAACATCACCATTAAGTATAGATATCCAATTCCTCGCTTGGATGATATGCTTGATGAGTTGCATGGTTCTATTGTCTTCTCAAAGATTGATCTTCGTAGTGGTTATCATCAAATCAGAATGAAGGAAGGAGATGAGTGGAAGACAGCACTTAAAACTAAAGGAGGATTATTTGAATGGAGGGTCATGCCATTTGGACTCTCTAATGCTCCAAGTACTTTCATGAGGCTGATGAATGAGGTCCTACGTCCTTTCATCGGTAAGTTTGTCGTCGTATACTTTGATGATATTCTGGTTTATTCTAAGAATCATGAAGATCATTTGAAGCACTTAACAGATGTCTTTTCTGTTTTGAGGCAACAAAATTTTTTTGGAAAGTTGGAAAAATGTGAATTCTTCACTCCTAGTGTTGTTTTCCTTGGATATGTTGTTTCAAAGGATGGTATTTCTGTTGATCAATCCAAAGTTGAAGCTGTGAGATGTTGGCCAGTTCCAACCAACATATCTGAAGTAAGAAGTTTCCATGGCATTGCATCATTTTATAGAAGATTCATTAAAGATTTCAGCACTCTATTGGCTCCTATTACTGAATGCATGAAGAAAGGTTCTTTTGAATGGACTAAGGCTACTCATAATGCCTTTGAATCCATTAAGAAGAAACTTTGTGAAGCTCCAATTTTGGCTTTGCCAAATTTTGATAATCTCTTTGAAGTGGAGTGTGATGCAAGTGGAGTAGGTATTGGGGCAGTTCTGGTGCAATCTCAACGTCCCATAGCTTATTTCAGTAAGAAGTTGAATGGCTCCAGGAAGAATTACAGCACTTATGATAAGGATTTCTATGCCATTGTAAGAGCTCTTGATCATTGGAGTCATTATCTTCGCCCCAAGCAATTTGTTCTACATTCTGATCATCAAGCACTCAAGTTTATTAATGGACAGCACAAGTTGAATCAAAGGCATGCTAAATGGGTTGAATTTCTTCAATCCTTCTCATTTGTTTCAAAGCATAAATCTGGAAAAACCAATGTTGTAGCTGATGCACTTTCAAGGAGGTATTCTCTTCTATCTATTGTTGAAGCTAAAATTCTTGGTTTTCATTTTATTAAACCTCTTTACAAGGATGATCAAGACTTTTCTCAATTCTTTGAGGAAGAAAGGGCTGCTCTTTCAGGCCCTTATGTGATTCAAGAAGGTTTTCTTTTTAAGAACAACAAGTTGTGCATTCCCAAAAGCTCAATGCGTGATCTCTTGGTGAAAGAAGCCCATGGTGGAGCTGTCGCTGGTCATTTTGGCATCAATAAGACACTTGACATCTTGCAAGAACACTTTTATTGGCCTAAGATGGCTGGTGATGTCCATAATGTTGTGTCAAGATGCTCTATTTGTCATAAAGCTAAGAGTCAATTTCATCAAGGAATGTATACTCCTCTGCCTGTACCACATCAGCCTTGGGAAGATGTAAGCATGGATTTTATTATGGCACTACCAAGAACTCAAAGAGGAAAAGATGCTATCATGGTAGTTGTTGATCGTTTTTCAAAAATGGCTCATTTCATCGCATGCACGAAATCAGATGATGATTCTCATGTTGCGGATCTCTATTTCAAAGAAATTCTCAAGCTTCATGGAGTTCCAAAGACCATTGTAAGTGATAGAGATTCTAAGTTTTAAGCCATTTTTGGAGATGCTTGTGGAAATTGTTGGGGACAAAGCTCTTGTTTAGTACTGCTTACAATCCTCTAACTGATGGGCAAACAGAAGTGACAAATAGAACACTCTCAACTCTTCTTAGAAGTTTGGTGGGAAAAATTATCAAAGATTGGGATAACAAACTTTCACATGCAGAGTTTGCATACAATAGAGCTCCATCATATGCAACAGGAAAGTCTCCATTTGAAGTGAATTATGGAGTAAACCCTCTTACTCCCATTGATCTGATCCCACTTCCTATTGAGTCCCAAGTGAGTTTTGAGGCTGAACAGCGTGCCAAAGAAATGAAAAGGCTCCATGAACAAGTGAAGACCAGAATTGAAAGGGTGAATGAATTGTACAAGCAAAAGGCAAACAAGCATCACAACTCCCTTGAATTTAAGCCTGGTGATCTGGTTTGGCTTCATTTAAGGAAGGAAAGGTTTCCCTCTCGAAGGAAGAACAAGTTCATGGCTCGTGGTGATGGCCCTTTCAAAATTGTTGAGAAGGTTGGAAGTAATGCATACAAGCTTGAATTGCCTGGAGAAACCAATATTTCTGCCACTTTCAATATTGGTGACTTAACTCCATTCTTGCCTGAAAATGAAGATGATGAGGATTTGAGGGCAAATCCAAATCAAGGAGGGGAGAATGATGCAGGAGCAAACATGACTAATCTGATGATGTTAGCAAGTGACATCAAAGAAATTTCGAGCTCCAACTTTAACTCTCAATTTCAGATTGGTCCTCAAGCTGTTTTGGGCCAAGTTTTGCTTAGTTGGCTTCCTTAATGGATCAACTATGTTGGGAAGTGATTATTTTGGCATCTAAACTCAAATGAAGATTCAGATTTCAAATTAAGGGGGAGCTGAAGAGTTTGGACGAATTTTGAAGACTTTGGCCTTGGAAATGCACTCTAGCATTTACTTTTTTTCAGCATTCAATGTCTAGGAAGTTGTAGCCTGGTAAATTATAGCCTAGTAAAGTGTAGTCTAGTAAGTTGTGTAATCAGCCTTGGAAGTTGTTGGCTGTTTACTTTTTCAACATTCAATGTCTTGAAAGTTGTAGTCTAGTAAGTTGTAGCCTAGTAAGTTGTGTAATCAGCCTTGGAAGTTGTTGCCTATTAAATACTGATGTATGTCACTATCAATGTTGTATGTCTTCTTTAAAAGAGAGTCCTTGTAACTCAAAAGATCAGATTTGGTTGAATGAGAATTCTGAAGTTGCAAGTTCTTTCAAAACTTGTTGTTAATCTTGTTTTCTTTATCTAACTGTGGGAAGGTTAGTGGTGAGACAAGTGAGTTATTTATCAATTGGGAGGGTGGCCTAGCCTTTAATCTCGGTTGTGGTGAACTCCATTTCCTGATCTTGAGTGGTGGCATAGCCTTTATCTCAGATCTCTATCCTCTGTTTTAGTCTTCAATTCTGAACTCCAAACATTCTACTACCCGTCACGCATCAACCGGCAACATTGTGACAGTTTTGCGCACTATGCAAATAATGTCTACATTCACCCAAAGTGATCTAGTGCGCATAACCTGTAAAATTGTGACTGTTTTGCGCGCTGACCAAATATGTCAACATTTACCCAAAGTGACTCAGCACTCACAACCGGCAAAATTGTGACCGTTTTTCGTGCTGAGCAAAAAGGACTACATTTAACCAAACTTACTCAGGGCACATAGTCGGCAAAATTGTGACCGTTATGCGCGTTGGCAAAACTGTCTACATTTACCCAAAATTACCAGCGCGCACACCCAGCAAAATTGTGACATTTACCCAAAATTACCAGCGCGCACACCCAGCAAAATTGTGACCGTTTTGCGTGCTGGGCAAAACTGTCTACATTTACCCAAAATAACCAGCGCGCACAGACGGAAAAATTTTTACCGTTTTGTGCGCTGGGCAAAAATGTCAACATTTATCCAAAATTACGCCGCCAGCACAATCGGCAAATTGTGACAGTTTTGCGCGATGAGCAGAACAGTCTACATTTACCCAAAATTACACCGGGTGTAGAACTGGCAAAAATGTGACCGTTTTGCGCGCGGGGCAAAACTGTCTACATTTACCCAAAATTACACCGCGCACAACCAACAAAATTGTGACCGTTTACACGCTAGGCCAATAATGTCTACATTTACCCAAAGACCCAGCGTGCACAACCTGCAAAATTGGGACTGTTTTGCGCGCTGACCAAACATGTATACATTTACCCAAAGTGACCCAGCGCGCACTACCGGCAAAATTGTGACCATTTTACGCGCGAGCAAAAATGTCTACATTTAACCAAAATTACACAGTGCTCATAGCCCGCAAAATTGTGACCGTTTTGCGCGATGGGCAAAACTGTCTACATTTACCCAAAATTACCAGCGCACACACCCGGCAAAATTGTGACCGTTTTGTGCGAGGAGCAAAAATGTCGACATTTACCCAAAATTACTCAGCCTGCACAACAGTCAAAATTGTGACCGTTTGGCACGCTGGCAAAACTGTTTAAATTTTTCCAAAATTCCTCAGCGCGCACAACCTGCAAAATTGTGACTGTTTTGCCCGTTGACCAAAATTGTCAACATTTACCCAAAATTACTCAACGCTCACAACCGGCAAAATGGTGACCATTTTGCGCGCTGAGCAAAGAATGTCAACATTTAACCAAAATTAGCCAGCGCACACAGCCGGCAAAATTGTGACAGTTTTGCGTGCTGAGCAAAAGTGTGTACATTTACCTAAAATTACAAAATAGTCTACATTTACCAAAAATTACCCAGCGCGCAAAACGGGCAAAATTGTGACCGTTTTGCGGCCTTGCAAAATTGTCTACATTTACCCAAAATTACCCAGCGCGCACAGCCGACAAAATTGTGACGGTTTTGCGCGCTGCGCAAAAAATGTCTACATTTACCCAAAATTACCATGCGTGCACACTCGACAAAATTGTGACCGTTTTGCGCGTAGTGCAAAAATGTCAACATTTACCCAAAATTGCCATGGGGCACAACCGTTAAAAATTGTGACCGTTTTGCGCACTGGACAAAAATGTCAACATTTACCAAAATTATCCAGCGGATACAGCGGGCAAAATTGGGACTGTTTTGCGACCTGCGCAAAACAGTATACATTTGCCCAAAATTACTCACCGTGCACAGCTGGCAAAATTGAGACCGTTTTGCGCGCTGAGCTAAACTGCCTATATTTGACCAAAATTACCCAATGCCCACTATTAGCAAAATTGTGACCGTTTTGCGTGGTGAGCAAAACAGTCTACATTTTTCAAAAATTACGCAGCGCGCACAACCGGCGAAATTGTGACAGCTTTGTGCACTGAGCAAAACGGTCTACATCCACCCAAAATACACAGGGCGCACAACCGGCAAAATGTTACCGTTTTGCTTGCTTGGAAAAACTGTCTACATTTACCCAAAATTACTCTGCGCGCACAACCCCCAACATGTGACTGTTTTGTGCACTTCGAAAATAATGTCTACATTTACGTAAAGTGACCCAGCGCACACAACCTTCAAAATTGTGACCGTTTTGCGTGATGACCAAATATGTCTACATTTATCCAGAGTGACTCAGTGCGCACAACCGACAAAATTGTGACTGCTTTGCGCGCTGTGCAAAATCGTCTACATTTACCCAAAAATACCAGCGCGCACACCCGGAAAAATTGTGACAGTTTTGCGCATTGAGCAAAACTGTCTATGTTTACCCAAAATTACCTATTGCGCACAACCGGCAAAAATATGACCGTTTTGCGCGCGGGGCAAAATTGTCTACATTTACCCAAAATTACAAAGTGCGCACAACCGGCAAAATTGCGACTGTTTTACGCGCTACGCAAATAATGTCAACATTTACCCAAAGTGACCCAGCGCGCACAACCTGCAAGATTGTGACCGTTTTTGCGCGCTGACTAAATATGTCTACATTTAACCAAAGTGACCCAGCGCGCACAACCTGCAAAATTGTGACCCTTTTACGCGCTGAGCAAAAATGTCTACATTTAACCAAAATTACTCAGTGCGCATAGCCGGCAAAATTGTGACTGTTTTGTGTGCTGATCAAATAGGTATACAATTGCCCAAATTAACTCAGTGTGCAACACCGACAAGATTGTGATCGTTTTGCGCTCTGAGCAAAACTGTCTACATGAAACCAAAATTACTCAGTGCACATAGGCGGCAAAATTATGACCGTTTTCCGCGCTGGACAAAACTGTCTATATTTACCCAAAATTACCAACGCGCACACCCGAAAAAATTGTGACCGTTTAGCATGCTGGTCAAAAATGTCTATATTTACCCAAAATTACTTCCGGACACACCCGGCAAAATTGTGACCGTTTTGCGCGTTGCGCATAAATGTCAACATTTACCCAAAATTACTCAGCCTACTCAACCGGCAAAATTGTGACCGTTTTGTGCGCTGACCAAAACTGTCTACATTTTCTAAAAATTATCTCAGCGCGCACAACCCTCAAAATTGTGACAGTTTTGCACGCTGAGCAAAACTGTCTACATTTACCAAAAATTAACCAATGCGCACAACCGGCAAAAATGGGACTATTTTGCGCGCTATGCAAATAATATCTACATTTACCCAAAATTACCCAATGCCCACAGCCTGCAAAATTGTGACTATTTTGCGCGCTGAGCACAAATATCTACATTTACCCAAAGTGACCCAGCAGTGTACACAACCTGTAAAATTGAGAATGTTTTGCGCGCTGACTAAATTTGTCTATATTTATCCAAAATGAGTTAGCGCTCACAACCCGCAAAATTGTAACCATTGTGCGCGTGGGAAAAAAATGTATACATTTAACCAAAATTACTCAGCGCGCATATCCGGCAAAAGTGAGAACGTTTTGCAAGTTGACCAAAACTGTCTAAATTTTCCCAAAATTCCTTAGCATGCACAACCTGCAAAATTGTTGCTGTTTTTGCACGTTGACCAAAAATGTCTACATTTACCCAAAATTACTCAACGCCCACAACGGCAAAATGGTGACCATTTTGTGCGCGGAGCAAAAAATGTCTGCATTTAACCAAAATTACTCAGTACGCCATCCGGTAAAATTGTGACTGTTTGGCGTGCTGAGCAAAAGTGTCAACATTTACCCAAAATTACAAAATAGTCTACATTTAGTTAAAATTACCTAGCGCGCACAACCGGCAAAATTGTGACCATTTTGCGTGCTTAGCAAAACTGTCTACATTTACCCAAAATTTCCTAGCGTGCACAGCCGGCAAAATTGTGAATGTTTTGTGCGATGCGCAAAAATTGTCTACATTTACCCAAAATTACGCAGCTTGCAAAACCGACAAAATTGTGACCGTTTTGCGCGCTGTGCAAAAATGTCTACATTTAACCAAAATTACTCAGCGCGCATAGCCAGCAAAATTGTGACCGTTTTGCGCGCTGGGCAAAACTGTCTATATTTACCCAAAATTACCAGTACACACCAGGCAAAATTGTGACCGTTTTGCGCGCTGGGCAAAATGTCAACATTTACCCAAAATTACTGCGCGCTGGGCAAAAATGTCAACATTTACCCAAAATTACTACGCCCGCACAACCGATAAAATTGTGACCATTTTCCGCACAGAGCAAAACTGTATAAATTTTCCCAAAATTCCTCAGCGTGCACAACCTGCAAAATTGTGGCCGTTTTGCACGTTGACCAAAAATGTCTACTTTTACCCAAAATTACTCAACGCTCACAACCGGCAAAATGGTGGCCTTTTTGCGCGCGGAGCAAAAAATGTCTACATTTAACTAAAATTACCCAGCGCGCACATCTGGCAAAATTGTGACCGTTTTGCCTGCTGAGCAAAAGTGTCTACATTTACCTAAAATTACAAAATAGTCTACATTTCCCAAAATTAATCAGCGCGCAAAACCGGCAAAATTGTGTCCGTTTTGCGTACTAGCAAAACAGTCTACATTTACCCAAAATTACCCAGCGCGCACCGCCGGCAAAATTGTGACTGTTTTGCGCACTGCGTAAAAAATGGCAACATTTACCCAAAATTACCCAGCATGCACAACCGGTAAAATTGTGACAGTTTTGCGCGCTATGCAAAAAATGTCTACATTTACCCAAAATTGCCATGTGGGCACAATCGGCAAAAATTGTGACTGTTTTGCGCACTGGGCAAAAATGTCGACATTTACCCAATATTATATAGCATGCACATCTGGCAAAATTATGACTGTTTTGTGTCTTGTGCAAAACCGTATACATTTGCCCAAAATTATCCAGCGCACACCCAGCAAAATTGAGACAGTTTTGTGCGCTGAGCTAAACTGCCTACATTTGACCAAAATTACCAAACGCGCACAATCGGCAAAATTGTGACCATTTTGCGCGCTGAGCAAAACTGTCTACATTTTCCAAAAATTACGCAGCGCGCACAACCGGTGAAATTGTGACAGTTTTACGCGCTGAGCAGAACTGTCTGCATTTACCTAAAATTACACAGTGCGCACAACCGGCAAAAATGTTATCGTTTTGCGTGCGGAGCAAAACTGTATACATTTACCCAACATTACCTAGCGCGCACAACCCGCAACATTTTGACTATTTTACGCTGTCACGACCCGCTTCCCTAAAATGGAGGCGAGACGTGAAAAGGTCCGCACGAGAGTGGAGCTGTGAAGCCCCAAACCCGATAAGCGTAAACAAAACATAAGCAGGTCCCTGTAACCACAACGGAACAACAATAATAATACAAGGAGAGACTGAAATAAAATCTCACATCTCAAATCAGTCCAACATGAAGATAAGTTCAACATCCAGAAAAGCCACCAGGCTAAAAGAAAAGAGTCTAAGGGCCCAGAACAAGGCCAACAAAAGCATCAACATAACAAAGTATAGGTGCTACGCACCGATAACAAAACAACTGTCTAACAAAAGTAAAACACAACGAAGACACTGGGACTGGTCCCTAGTGTCCACGTACTCCCCGTCAAACACACGCTCGGGCTCGACGTCAGCAAACACCTCGTCCTCAACAAGGTACTCGGGCTCAGGATCTAACATGTGTCACCCAAAAGAGTAAAGGGGCACATGTCAGCAAGTCTAAAAGACTTGGGCAAGGAAACTGAAAGTAAGGCAACTAGCAACCTAGCAGTTTAGTATGCATGACATGGCAGTTATAACATGAGTGCACAAGTAAAACATGGCAAGGCAATTTGTACAAGAGAATAATCATCGGGACAAGACAAGACGGGACAAGACAAGAGTAGCCACGCTACTGTCAATCTCAATCAATTCACTAGTCACGTTTTTTTGTAGATTGTTTACGCCTTACAGCTGAACGGTTTCACATTCGCTGATTGGCCGCTTAACAATTACCCCAAACCCAGAGTTTACGCCTTACCACTGCAGTTGCTGATCGGGCAGACTCCCAGTTGATTGGTCGCTTAACTCTTACCCCCAATACCCACACGTAATGGAGCCAGGGTCCCCGCACAATGAGCTCAGCTAGTGAGCCTGGGGTTGCCCCGCACATGAGCTCGCATTCTTAAACATTTGGCGTAGGGGTGCACCTAGCCGGAAACACGCAATTTGGGCATTGGCTATCAACCAACACATGGCCCGCTTCTGGAACACGAGCCAGGAACACAAGCATTCGTAGCAAGCTACGCAATCACAGCAACACTTAAAGTATGCAATTGCATGACAATTAATTTGCGTACCGTTAATGGAAAGTAAACGTGACATGGTAATTGTGCAACATGATATATGTGTCGGAACTAGCTTCGTTGTCAAGCTAGTTCCCCAATTTGCGCCTAGGCGAGTATCATTTCGTCGCCTAGCCTCTTTTACGCCTACAACAAGCAAATGGCCTAAAACATGGCCTAAACCCTAAGTGGCAAGTTTCACTTGCCTAGCACCGGGGATGACGACCACTTCGTCACACGGATGCTAAACTACGGGGAAATCGCTGTTATGGGGGAAACAAACATCAAACAACATGAAATTTATTAGGGTTTAATAAAAATATAAATAAGTTATGAAAACAACGGTAGATCGATTTCTTACCGGGTGGAGGCGGAAGAAACACTCCGGGGAACCCTAGGATCAGATCTCGAAGCAAATGGAGAAGTTTGGGGAAACTAGGGATTTGGGGGATTTGGGGATTTTGATGGATTTGGGTGAGATTTTGGGGAAGATGAGAGGTAGATAGAGTGAATGGATGGTTCGGATGATGGATTTCGGGCTTGGAATGAAGGATTTAAGCTTGGAGGAAGATGGGGGCTGAAGGGGGAAGATTTTAGGGTTTTGGGTCGTGTTGAGGAAGAAGAAAGCGTTTGGGTTGGGTTTAAATAGGTTGGGCTGGCGGCTGCCCAGAAATTAGGGTTTTAACACAGATTAGTTGGTCAAAGAACAACCACTGACCGACTAGTTTGGCAACTAGTCGGTCGGTCGACCAACGCAACCGACTAAGTGTAAACAGTAACTCCTGAACGAAAATAGGATTTAGAGTTAGTCGGTCCATGAACAAGTACTGACCGACTAGTTTAGCATCTAGTCGGTCGATGAACGTTCTTAGACCGACTAAGAGTGAACAGTAACTGATACAAAATTAAGATGATGAGTTAGTCGGTTTAAGAAGCATTGCCGACCGACTAGTTTGCAACCTAGTCGGTCAACCAACGTTCTTAGACCGACTAATGATAAACAGTAACTCCTGAATAATTTAGAAAGCCAACTAGTCGGTCCAAGAAGGATTGCCGACCGACTGGATCGTCATCTATTCGGTCGGTGCCCCTTCTTATACCGGCTAATGAGCACAAAAAGTTCCGATACGGAGCGCGGGGCCCCGGGATCGATTCCTAAGACTTCTAGGCTTGATCTAATAGTAAGATACGACCGTTATGAAGTCCGTCACGAATGACATACTTCGAAATCGACGATCCTAAGGAAGAAGCGAGAAAACACGACGAATCGATCGAAAATGAAAGCTACGGAGCCGAAAACCACACAAGAGGAGAAAATCCACCAAAACATATATTATATTATAATAAATCCAGATACATGAAAAGCAGTCGTTACATCCTCCCCAACTTAAGAAAAATTCCGTCCTCGGAATTTCCAAAAACTCACGAGTCCGGAAACAAAAGTGGGAAACGCTCTCGCATCTCATCCTCATTCTCACAAGTAGACTCTCCAGGTGAGCCGTGTCGCCACATCACCCTCACAAGATTGACAATCTTGTTCCGAAGCGACTTCTGACGCCTGTCCAGAATCTGCACTGGATGCTGGTCATACGTCATATCAGGGCGAACGGTAATCTCCGAAAAATCCACCGCATGAGACGGATCGCTAATGTATCGACGAAGCTGCGACACATGGAAAACATTGTGAACTCCTTCCAAAGACGGTGGCAAGGCCAAGCGATAAGCTACCTCGCCAACCCTCTCCAAAACGTCAAACGGTCCAATGTATCGCGGGCTCAACTTCCCACGCTTCCTGAAACGAATCACACCACGATTCGGGGAAATCTTCAAGAACACATGGTCGCCCGGCTGAAACTCCAAAGGACGACGTTTAGCATCCGCCCAATGCTTAAAACGGTCATGAGCAATCCTCAACCTCTCCCGAATATTCCTGACGATATCCACGGCCTCCACGATCATCTCGGGTCCCAACAACTCCCGATCACCAACGTCATCCCAACTCAATGGCGATCGACATTTCCTCCCATAAAGAGCGGCGAAAGGCGCCATGCCAATACTCGCCTGGAAGCTGTTGTTGTAAGAGAACTCCACCAAATGCAGATGGTCCTCCCACGAACCCTTGAAATCCAACATGCACGCCCTCAGCATGTCTTCCAAAATCTGAATCGTCCTCTCGGACTGGTCATCCGTCTGCGGATGGTACGCCGTGCTGAAACTCAGACGCATACCCAAACTCTTCTGCAAACTCTGCCAGAACTGCGATGTGAACCTCGTGTCTCTGTCAGACACGATACTCACGGGGACTCCATGAAGTCGCACAACCTCCTGCACGATTCACGTTACATCACTATCCAAACTAGGAAAAGGAAATAAAACGGAGAGTAAAAGAATTTTACCTCCATATATCTCCTCGCTAGCGCCTCAGTGGACTGTCCTACTCGGAACGGAATAAAGTGCGCAGATTTGGTCAATCGATCTACGATCACCCAAATCGCGTCATTCTGCTTCGGACTCCGAGGTAGTCCAGTCACGAAATCCATAGTGATGTGTTGCCATTTCCACTCCGGAATCGGAAGCGGTTGTAGCAACCCGGCCGTACGCTGATGCTCCGCCTTCACTTGCTGGCAAACCAAGCATTTGGCTACACTCCGAGCCACGCCCCTCTTCATACCATGCCACCAATAATTCAGACGAAGATCCTGGTACATCTTGGTGCCACCAGGATGCACAGAATACGGCGAACTGTGTGCCTCCACCATCAGCTCCTCTCTGATATCCCCAGCTGGCACACACAACCTGGCTCCGAACCTCAGCGAGCCATCCTCATGAATCAAAAAGTCAGTCCGCAGACCGGCTTCCACCTGCTCCCGAATCCTTACCAGCTTCGGATCCTCAGCCTGGCCAGCCTTAATCCGATCCACGATCGTCGACTGTACCTGCATGTACATCAACGATGAAGCCTCCCCAGGAAGAACAACCTCCACGCCAGACTCGCAAAAATCCTGCTGCAATCTCCACTGCGAGGTCAAAATCATCACCGCTGGAAGCCTACTCAAAGCATCTGGAACCACATTCACCTTGCCAGGGTGAAACTGCAAATCAATCTCATAATCCGCCATAAGCTCCAACCATCGACGCTGTCGCATGTTGAGCTCCTTCTGAGTGAAAATATACTTCAAGCTTTTGTGATCGGTGAAAATCTTCACTTTCTCAATCAGCAGGAAGTGCCTCCAAATCTTAAGAGCAAACACAACGACAGCCAACTCCAAATCATGCGTCGGATAATTCTTCTCATGAACCTTAAGCTGACGAGACGCATACGCCACAACATGCCCGTGCTGATGCAACACACAACCGAGACCCTTGCCAGAAGCATCGCAAAAGATCTCAAATCCACCGCTGCGATCATGCACAACAAGAATAGGGGCAGTCGTCAACCTCTCCTTCAGAATACCAAAAGTACTCTCACAATCACCCGACCAAGCAAAAGCAACATCCTTCCGCGTCAACCTGGTCATCGGCTCAGCAATACGGGAAAAGTCCTTAATGAATCGCCGATAATAACCAGCAAGTCCAAGGAAACTCCGAATCTCAGACGCAGACGACGGAACAGGCCACTCCCTGATGGCCCTAATCTTCTCGGGATCCACTGAAATACCATCTCCAGTCACCACATGCCCGAGAAAAGCAACTCGATCCAGCCAAAACTCGCACTTCGAAAACTTAGCATACAAACGATGCTTCCTCAAAATCTCCAACACCGTCCTTAAGTGCGAGGCATGCTCTTCCTCCGACTTCGAATAGATCAGAATGTCGTCAATGAAGATAACGACAAACTTATCCAAAAAGTCGTAGAAAATCAGGTTCATCAGATTCATGAAAACTGCGGGCGCGTTAGTTACGCCGAAAGGCATAACCACGAACTCATAGTGTTCATACTTCGTCCTGAATGCTGTCTTCGGAACATCATCCTTCTTCACCTTCAACTGATGGTAACCACTTCTCAAATCCAATTTAGAAAACACCCTCGAACCTCCAAGCTGATCAAAAATATCATCGATGCGAGGAAACGGGTATTTATTCTTAATGGTCACCGCATTCAACTCCCGATAGTCCACGCACATGCGACGCGAACCATCCTTCTTCTTAACCAGCAACACCGGTGCTCCCCACGGAGACACGCTAGGATTAATATAACCCTTCTGCAAAAGCTCATCCAACTGCTTCCGCAACTCTTCCAACTCTGCAGGTGCCATACGATACGGCGCCTTCGAAATCGGCTGCGCACCTGGAACGAGATCAATAGAAAATTCCAGAGCTCGATCAGGCGGCAAACCAGACATCTCCTCGGGGAAGACGTCGCCAAAATCTCGCACCATAGCTGGCCACTCCAGCTCCATCTGCATAGTCACAGCCTCCACCGGCCTGGCCCGAAATCTGACAGGACCAAGCGAACTGATACCACGACTGAACTCAAATACTGGATGTCCGGGAATCTCGAACACCACCTTCTTCCTCCGACAGTCGATCGTAGCATAGAAGCTCACAAGCCAGTCCATCCCAAGAACTGCATCATAGTTGATGATGTCGTGGACAATGAAATCAGCAAAAAGCTCATGTCCACAGACCACCAACGAGCAAGAATTGCAACCACGATGCACCGAGACCACACCATTCCCTGTAACGATATTCCAACTCTTGGAAAGAGGGGACGTCGACAAGGAATGCCTCTCCACGAAGCTCCGAGAAATAATACACATCGATGCACCAGAGTCAAAGAGGACTCGTGCAGGAAATGTGCACACCAAAACCACACCTAACAATCAATTAACAATCAAACCCTATTCTAGCAAACAACCATGATCAAACAAACAACACAATCTAACAATCAAAACCAGCTAGGAAAGTAACAGCTAGATTGAGGATTACCTGCGATAACCTCATCCACAGCCTCGCTCTCCGCAGCGGTCATCAGAAAAGCCTGCCTCCTCGACGGAACAGCCTGCCGAAAAGCCTGTCCCTGTGGAACAAGAGCTGCTCCACGTCCAGCAGGAACAGACGCTCGCTGCTGCAACGGTTGTGCTGCAACAGGAGCCCTCCGCAGCTGATTCGCATGCCAATAATCCTTCGCGACATGGGAAGCATCACCGCAAACCAGACACTAGCCCAAAAACTTCCGACACTGATCCTTGACGTGGCCAGGCTTGCCGCAGAAATGGCAAGTCTTCAGAATAGGCCCTCCTGGCCTCTTAAACTGAGCAGACTGATTAGGCCTGAATCCAGGTCTAACCACAGCTCTCGCCTGTTCCACAGGCCTCTTCCCAGCACCAACAATAGACCCTCTCCTCTGGTTCACGAGCAGCTCCTGCCTCTTGGCAGCGACCAGAACCTTCTGATAAGACTCCTGGTCAGAAGAGGTCACAAAACTCTGGAGCTCCGAAGCAAGTCCCTGCAGGAACCTCTGAGCCCTCTCCTCAGCTTCCTGCACCATCTTCGGCGCAAACCGACTCAGCCTCATGAACTCTTGGTGGTACATGTCCACCGACGAGTTCCCTTGCTTCAGATCGATAAAACGCTGCAGCATCTCCTCCCTGGCAGCTTTCGGAAAGAACTCTCCCTCAAATCTGACCTTGAAGGTAGCCCAAGCTATCGGCTCCACCAACATCTTCTCTTCCGCATCCCACCAATTCGGAGCATTATCCTTGAGTTGCCTCTTCGCCAAATCAACCCATCCAGCCGGGGTGATCTTGGCCATCTTCAGATTGTCCTCGATGTTCCGAATCCACTCATCGGAAGCCAGAGGACCCTCAGAACCATCAAAATATGCGGGACCCAGCTCCCGAAATTGCTTCGCTCCTGGCTCAGAGCGAGGGGCATCCGGAAGAGCCCGGGCAGCTCGAGCAAGTGGAGCATTCTGGACTTGCAGGAGCACGCCCTGCTGCACTTGCATCATCTGGAGCATCATCCGCATCATCTCACCGCTGGTGGGTTCCCGCTCAGGCTCCTCATCATGAGGGAGCGCACCGCTGCCCTCACCACGGGTGAAACGCCTTCCTGCCATCTAATGACACAGAGAACGAATCAGATTAGACTCATAGCTTATGACTCGGACGTCGAACTTAGTTTATTGGACATTCTAATATTATTATCGCTATTCCAAAGATCGCAGTTACAGAAGGACCTGCATGGGCCACCACTAAAACCTGTCACGACCCGCTTCCCTAAAATGGAGGCGAGACGTGAAAAGGTCCGCACGAGAGTGGAGCTGTGAAGCCCCAAACCCGATAAGCGTAAACAAAACATAAGCAGGTCCCTGTAACCACAACGGAACAACAATAATAATACAAGGAGAGACTGAAATAAAATCTCACATCTCAAATCAGTCCAACATGAAGATAAGTTCAACATCCAGAAAAGCCACCAGGCTAAAAGAAAAGAGTCTAAGGGCCCAGAACAAGGCCAACAAAAGCATCAACATAACAAAGTATAGGTGCTACGCACCGATAACAAAACAACTGTCTAACAAAAGTAAAACACAACGAAGACACTAGGACTGGTCCCCAGTGTCCACGTACTCCCCGTCAAACACAAGCTCGGGCTCGACGTCAGCAAACACCTCGTCCTCAACAAGGTACTCGGGCTCAGGATCTAACATGTGTCACCCAAAAGAGTAAAGGGGCACATGTCAGCAAGTCTAAAAGACTTGGGCAAGGAAACTGAAAGTAAGGAAACTGAAAGTAAGGCAACTAGCAACCTAGCAGTTTAGTATGCATGACATGGCAGTTATAACATGAGTGCACAAGTAAAACATGGCAAGGCAATTTGTACAAGAGAACAATCATCGGGACAAGACAAGACGGGACAAGACAAGAGTAGCCACGCTACTGTCAATCTCAATCAATTCACTAGTCACGTTTTTTTGTAGATTGTTTACGCCTTACAGCTGAACGGTTTCACATTCGCTGATTGGCCGCTTAACAACTACCCCAAACCCAGAGTTTACGCCTTACCACTGCAGTTGCTGATCGGGCAGACTCCCAGTTGATTGGTCGCTTAACTCTTACCCCCAATACCCACACGTAATGGAGCCAGGGTCCCCGCACAATGAGCTCAGCTAGTGAGCCTGGGGTTGCCCCGCACATGAGCTCGCATTCTTAAACATTTGGCGTAGGGGTGCACCTAGCCGGAAACACGCAATTCGGGCATTGGCTATCAACCAACACATGGCCCGCTTCTGGAACACGAGCCAGGAACACAAGCATTCGTAGCAAGCTACGCAATCACAGAAACACTTAAAGTATGCAATTGCATGACAATTAATTTGCGTACCGTTAATGGAAAGTAAACGTGACATGGTAATTGTGCAACATGATATATGTGTCGGAACTAGCTTCGTTGTCAAGCTAGTTCCCCAATTTGCGCCTAGGCGAGTATCATTTCGTCGCCTAGCTTCTTTTACGCCTACAACAAGCAAATGGCCTAAAACATGGCCTAAACCCTAAGTGGCAAGTTTCACTTGCCTAGCACCGGGGATGACGACCACTTCGTCACACGGATGCTAAACTACGGGGAAATCGCTGTTATGGGGGAAACAAACATCAAACAACATGAAATTTATTAGGGTTTCATAAAAATATAAATAAGTTATGAAAACAACGGTAGATCGATTTCTTACCGGGTGGAGGCGGAAGAAACACTCCGGGGAACCCTAGGATCAGATCTCGAAGCAAATGGAGAAGTTTGGGGAAACTAGGGATTTGGGGGATTTGGGGATTTTGATGGATTTGGGTGAGATTTTGGGGAAGATGAGAGGTAGATAGAGTGAATGGATGGTTTGGATGATGGATTTAGGGCTTGGAATGAAGGATTTAAGCTTGGAGGAAGATGGGGGCTGAAGGGGGAAGATTTTAGGGTTTTGGGTCGTGTTGAGGAAGAAGAAAACGTTTGGGTTGGGTTTAAATAGGTTGGGCTGGCGGCTGCCCAGAAATTAGGGTTTTAACACAGATTAGTCGGTCAAAGAACAACCACTGACCGACTAGTTTGGCAACTAGTCGGTCGGTCGACCAACGCAGACCGACTAAGTGTAAACAGTAACTCCTGTACGAAAATAGGATTTAGAGTTAGTCGGTCCATGAACAAGTACTGACCGACTAGTTTAGCATCTAGTCGGTCGATGAACGTTCTTAGACCGACTAAGAGTGAACAGTAACTGATACAAAATTAAGATGATGAGTTAGTCGGTTTAAGAAGCATTGCCGACCGACTAGTTTGCAACCTAGTCGGTCAACCAACGTTCTTAGACCGACTAACGATAAACAGTAACTCCTGAATAATTTAGAAAGCCAACTAGTCGGTCCAAGAAGGATTGCCGACCGACTGGATCGTCATCTAGTCGGTCGGTGCCCCTTCTTATACCGGCTAATGAGCACAAAAAGTTCCGATACGGAGCGCGGGGCCCCGGGATCGATTCCTAAGACTTCTAGGCTTGATCTAATAGTAAGATACGACCGTTATGAAGTCCGTCACGAATGACATACTTCGAAATCGACGATCCTAAGGAAGAAGCGAGAAAACACGACGAATCGATCGAAAATTAAAGCTACGGAGCCGAAAACCACACAAGAGGAGAAAATCCACCAAAACATATATTATATTATAATAAATCCAGATACATGAAAAGCAGTCGTTACATACGCACTACATAAATAATGTCCACATTTACCCAAAGTTACCCAGCGTGCACAACCTGCAAAATAGTGACCATTTTGCGCGCTGACCAAATATGTCTACATATACCCAAAGTGACTCAACGCGCGCAACCGACAAAATTGTGACTGTTTTGCGCGCTGAACAAAACTCTCTACAATTTAACCAAAAGTACCAGCGCGCACACTCGACAAAATTATAACCGCTTTGCGCGCTGGGTAAAACTGTCTACAATTACCTAAAATTACCAGCGTGCACACCCGTCAAAATTGTGAATGTTTTCCGCGCCGGGCAAAAATGTCTAGTAACCAAAATTACCAGCGTCCACACCCGGCGAAATTGTGACCGTTTTGCGCGCTGGGAAAAAATTTCTACATTTACCCAAAGTTACCAGCGCCCACACCAGGCAAAATTGTGGCTGTTTTGCGCTCTGAGAAAAAAAGTCAATATTTACCCAAAATTACGATGCCCGCACAACCGGCAAAATTGTGACAGTTTTGCGCGATGAGGAAAACCGTTTACATTTACCCAAAATTACACAAGGTGCAGAACCGGCAAAAATGTGACCGTTTTGTGCGCGGGGCAAAACAGTCTACATTTACTCAAAATTACCCAGCGCACAACTGGCAAAATTGTGACCATTTTACGCGCTAGGCCAATAATTTTTAGATTTACCCAAAGTGACCCTGCGTGCACAACCTGCAAAATTGAGACTGTTTTGCGCGCTGACCAAACATGTCTACATTTACCCAAAGTGACCGAGCGCGCACTACCGGCAAAATTGTGACCATTTTACGCGCAGAGCAAAAATGTCTACATTTAACCAAAATTACTCAGCCCTCATAGCCGTCAAAATTGTGACCGTTTTGCGCGCTGGGCAAAACTGTCTACATTTACCCAAAAATACCAGCGCACACCCTGGCAAAATTGTGACCATTTTGCGCGCAGAGAAAAAATGTCGACATTCTCACAAAATTACTCAGCACGCATAACCGGCAAAATTGCAACCGTTTTGCGCGTAGAGCAAAACTGTTTAAATTTTCCCAAAATTCCTCAACGCGCAACCTGCAAAACTGTGATTGTTCTGCCCGTTGACCAAAATTGTCAACATTTTCCCAAAATTACTCAACGCTCACAACCGGCAAAGTGGTGACTATACGCAAATAATGTCTACATTTACCCAAAGTGACCCAGAGTGCACAACCTGCAAAGTTGTGACCGTTTTGCGGGCTGACCAAATATGTCTACATTTATCCAAAGTAACTCAGTGCGCACAACCGACAAAATTGTGACCTTTTTGCGGGCCGAGGAAAAATGTCAACATTTACCCCAAATTACTTAGCCCGCACAACCGGCAAAATTGTGACCGTTTTGCGCGCTGAGCAAAAGTGTCTACATTTACTCAAACTTACAAAATAGTCTACAGTTACCCATCATTACCCAGCATACAAAACCGGAAAAATTATGACCGTTTTGCGTACTTAGCGAAACTGTCTACATTAACTCAAAATTACCCAGCGTGCACAGCCGCCAAAATTGTGACTGTTTTGCGCGCTGCGCAAAAAAATGTCTTCATTTACCCAAAATTACCCCGCGTGCGCACCCGGCATAATTGTGACCATTTTGCGCGCTATGCAAAAATGTCTACATTTACCGAAAATTGCTATTTGTGTACAACCGGCAAAAATTGTGACCGTTTTGCGCACTGGACAAAAATGTCGACATTTACCCAAAATTATCCAGCGCGCACAGCCGACAAAAATGTGACTGTTTTGCGCGCTGAGCTAAACTGCCTTTGGCCAAAATTACCTAACACGCACAATCAGCAAAATTCTGACCGTTTTGCGTGCTAAGCAAAACTGTCTACAATTTCCAAAAATTACCCAGCGCGTACAACCGGCAAAAGTGTGACAGTTTTGTGCGCTGATCAAAACTGTCTACATTTGGCCAAAATTACACAGTGCGCACAACCAGCAAAAATGTGACCGTTTTATGTGCTGGGCAAAACTGTACACTTTTACCCAAAATTACCCAGCGCGCGCAACCCGCAAAATTGTGACTGTTTTGCGCACTACGCAAATAATGCCTACATTTACCCAAAGTGACCCAGCGTGAACAACCTGCAAAATTGTGACCGTTTTGCGCGCTGACCAAATATGTCTATTTCCCGAGACTATACGCTCAAATGCGGACAAGCGCAATCAAAGTGTCTACATTTATCCCAAATTACCCAGCGCACACAGCCAGCAAAATTGTGACTGGTTTGCACGCTGCGCAAAAAATGTCTACATTTACCCAAAATTACCCAGCGTGCACACTCGGCAAAATTGTTCCTGTTTTGCGCGTTGTGCAAAAATGTCTACATTTACCCAAAATTGCCATGTGTGCACAACCGGTAAAAATTGTGACCGTTTTGCGCTCTGGGCAAAAATGTCGACATTTACCCAAGATTATCCAGCGCGCCAAGCCGGCAAAATTATGACAGTTTTGCGCCTTGAGCAAAACAGTATACTTTTGCCCAAGATTACGCAACGCACACAGCCGGCAAAAGTGAGACAGTTTTGCGCGCTAAGCTAAACTGCCTACATTTGGCCAAAATTACCCAATGCGCATTGCTGGCAAAATTGTGATCGTTTTGCGCGCTGAGCAAAACTGTCTACATTTTCCAAAAATTACCCAGCGTGCACAACTGGCAAATTTGTGACAGTTTTGAGCGCGGAGCAAAACTGTCTACATTTACCCAAAATTACTCAGTGCGCACAAACGGTAAAAATGTCACCGTTTTGCGTGCCGGGCAAAACTGTCTACATTTACCCAAAATTGCACAGCGCGCACAACCCGCAACATTGTGACTGTTTTGCGCACTACGCAAATAATGGCTACATTTACCTAAAGTGACCCAGCGCGCACAACCTGCAAAATCATGAACGTTTTGCACGTTGGGAAAAACTGTCTACATTTACCCAAAATAACCAGCGCGTACACCCGGTAAAATTGTGACAGTTTTTCGCGCTGGGCAAAAATGTCTACATTTATCCAAAAATACCAGCGCACATACCCGGTGAAATTGTGACCATTTTGCGCAGTGCAAAAATGTCTACATTTACCCAAAATTGCCATAAGCGCACATATCATACAAAATTGTGACCGTTTTGCGCGCTGTACAAAAATTTCAACATTTAACCAAAATTACTCATCCCGCACAACCGGCAAAATTGTGACAGTTTGCGCGCTGAGCAAAACTGTCTAAATTTTCCCTAAATTCCTCAGCGTGCACAACCTCAAAAATTGTGACCGTCTGGTACGATAAAAATATCAATATTTACCCAAAATTACTCAACGCTCACAACCGGCAAAATGGTCACCATTTTGTGCGCGAAGCAAAAAATGTCTACATTTAACCAAAATTACTCAGCGCGCACTTCCGGCAAAATTGTCATCGTTTTGCATGCTGAGCAAAAGTGTCTACATTTATCCAAAATTACAAGCATGCACAGCCGGCAAAATTGTTACTGTTTTGCGCGCTGCGCAAAAAATGTCTACATTTACCCAAAAGTACCTAGCGCGCATAACCCGCAAAATTGTGACTGTTTTGCGCACTATGCAAATAATACCTACATTAACCCAAAGTGACCCAGCGCGCACTACCAGCAAAATTGTGACATTTTTGCGCGCTGACCAAATATGTCTACATTTACCCAAAGTGACTTAGCGCACACAACCGACAAAATTGAGACCGTTTTGCGCTCTGAGCAAAAATGTCTACATTTAACCAAAATTACTCAACGCGCATAGCCGACAATATTGTGACCGTTTTGCGCGCTGGGTAAGACTATCTACATTTAACCAAAATTACCAGCGCGTACACCCAGCAAAATTGTGACCGTTTAGCGCACTAGGCAAAAATGTCTACATTTACCCAAAATTACCAAAGCACACACACGACAAAATTGTGACCATTTTGCGCGATGAGCAAAAATGTGAACATTACCCCAAAATTGCTTAGCCTGCACAACCAGCAAAATTGTGACCCGTTTTCGCGCTGACCAAAACTTCCTACGTTTTCCAAAAAATGCCCAGCAAGCACAACCGTCAAAATTGTGACAGTTGTGCGCGCTGAGCAAAACTGTCTACATTTGCCCAAAATTATACAGGACGCACAACCGGCAAAAATGTGACAGTTCTGCGCGCTGGGCAAAACTGTCTACATTAACCCAAAATTACCCAGCGCGCACAACCGACAAAATTGTGACCGTTTTGCGCGCTACGCAAATAATGTCTACATTTACCCAAAATTACCAAGTGCACACAACCCGCAAAATTGTGACTGTTTTACGCCTTGAGCACAAATTTATACATTTACCCAAAGTGACCCATCGCGCACAACTTGCAAAATTGTGACCGTTTTGCGCGCTGACCAAATATGTCTACATTTACCCAAAATTACTCAACGCTCACAACCGACAAAACTGTGATTATTTTGCGCGCTGAGCAAAAATGCCTACATTTTACCAAAATTACTCAACGCGCATAGCCGGCAAAATTGTGACCCTTTTGCGCGCTGGGTAAAACTGTCTACATTTTCCCAAAATTACAAGCACACACCCGGCAAACTTGTGACCCTTTTGCGCGCGGGACAAAAATGACAACATTTACCCAAAATTACCAGCCCGCACAACCGCAAAATTGTGACAGTTTTGCGCGCTGAGCAAAACAGTCTACATTTGGCCAAAATTACACAGTGCGCGCAACCAGAAAAAATGTGACCGTTTAGTGTGCTGGGCAAAACTGTCTACATTTACCCAAAATTACCCAGCGTGCACAACCTGCAAAATTGTGACTATTTTGAGCACTACGCAAATAATGCCAACATTTAAGCAAAGTGACCCAACGTGCACAACCTACAAAATTGTGACCATTTTGTGCGCTGACCAAATATGTCTACATTTAACCAAAGTGACCAAATATGTCTACATTTAACCAAAGTGACTCAGCACGCACAACCGACAAAATTGTGACCGTTTTTTGCGCACAGAGGAAAAATGTCTACATTTAACCAAAATTACTCAGGCGCGCATTACCGGCAAAATTGTGACCGTTTTGCATATTGGGAAAATATGTCTACATTTACCAGAAATTACCAGCGCGCACACCCGGTAAAATTGTGACCGTTTAGTTCACTGGGCAAAAATGTCTCCATTTACTCAAAATTACCAGCACACACACCCGACAAAATTATGACCGTTTTGCGCCCTAAGCAAAAATGTCAACATTTACCCAAAATTACTTAGCCTGCACAACCGTCAAAAATTACCAAGCGCGCTAAACCGTCAAAATTGTGACAGTTTTGTGCGCTGAGCAAAACGGTCTACATTTACCCAAAATTACATAGGGCGCACAACTGGCAAAAATGTGACCGTTTTGCGCTCTAGGCAAAACTGCCTACTTTTACCCAAAATTACCCAGTGTGCACAACCGGCAAAACTGTGACCGTTTTGCGCGCTATGCAAATATTGTCTACATTTACCCAAAATTAACCAGTGCCCACAACCTGCAAAATTGTGGCCGTTTTGCGCGCTGACCAAATATGTCTACATTTACCCAAAATTACTCAGTGCTCACAGCCGGTAAAATTGTGCTCATTTTTGCGTGCTGAGCAAAAATGTCTGCATTTAACCAAAATTACTCAACGCGCATAGCGGGCAAAATTGTGACCTTTTTGCCCGCTAGGTAAACCTGTTTACATTTAAACAAATTTACCAGCACACACACCGGGCAAAATTGTGACCGTTTTTCGCGCTGGGCAAAAATGTCAACATTTACCTAAAATTACTCAGCCCGCACAACTGTCAAAATTGTGACTGTTTTGCGGACTGAGCAGAACAGTCTAAATTTTTCCAAAATTCCTCAACGCGCACAGCCTGCAAAATTGTGACCGTTTTTCACGTTGACCAAAAATGTCTACATTTGCCCAAAAATACTCAACCCTCATAACCGGCAAAATGGTGACCATTTTGCGCGCAGAGCAAAAAATGTCAACATTTAACTAAATTTTCTCAGCTCGCTCATCCGGCAAAATTGTGACCGTTTTGCATGCTAAGCAAAAGTGTCTACATTTACCCAAAATTACAAAATAGTCTATATTTACCTAAAATCACACAGCGTGCAAAACCGGCAAAATTATGACCGCTTTGCGTACTTAGCAAAACTGTCTACATTTATCCAAAATTACCCAGCACGCACAGCCGGCAAAATTTTGACTATTTTGCACGATGCGCAAAAAATGTCTACATTTACCCAAAATTATCCAGCGTGCACAACCGGCAAAAGCTAGACCTTTTTGTGCGCTGAGCTAAACTGCCTACATTTGTCCAAAATTACCCAACATGCACTGTCAGCAAAATTCTAACCGTTTTGCGCGCTGAGCAAAACTATCTACATTTTCCAAAAGTTGCCCAGCGCGCACAACCGACAAAATTGTGACAGTTTTGCCCGCTTAGCAAAACTGTCTACATTTACCCAAAATTACAAAGTGCGCACAACCGGCAAAAATGTAACTGTTTTGCGTGCTGGGCAAAACTGTCTACATTTACCCAAAAATTACCCAGTGTGTACAACCGGCAACGTTGTGACAGTTTTGCGCACTACGCAAATAATGTCTACATTTACCCAAAGTGTTCCAGTGGACCCAAAATTGTGACTGTTTTCCGCGCTGACCAAATATGTCAACATTTACCCAAAGTGACTCAGCATGCACAACCAACAAAATTGTGACCGTTTTGCGTGCTGAGCAAAAAGGTTTACCTATCTTAATGAGACTAAATCACCAATATTATTTGCAATTATATCCTTGTTCTTTCCTTTCATTCCTTTAGCAATTAGCACCTACCAAATAGATTAAAATGAGAATAAAATCCTAACCCCTCACTTCACAACCGCAAACAAACCTTTAGCCCCTCTCTTACTAAACCCATCAAATCCTACGGCAACTATATCTTCCTAAGCTCCAGGCCTCCGACCTCGCAGCCATCAATCCCGACCTCCTTCAACCCTACAACCGCCACCGCCTCCTCCCTCATCTGGCCAGCGACAACACAGCTCCGACCGACGACTCCTCTTCTTGGCAACCTTCGGTGAGACCCCCTGTCACATCCCCATGGCGAGCCATCTTCCAACTTTCCCAAGTAGCCTACCCAGTGTTCGACAAAATGCCTCAATGAAGCTCCGATGACTTCTCGAGCTCTGACGATCTTCCGACGATCTCGATTCCATCATCAGTGAACCCAATGCTCGCTCACCTCCTCAGATCCACACAACATGTAGTAGTTTCCCTACAGCTCTTTCATCTAAATAAATAATATATTAGATTAATTGAATCTGATATTATATAATGTTATCACTCATAATAATACCATCACTCATCCAAGTATTAATGTATATTGTATCAAAAATTTGCTACTTGTCCTAAAACCTGAGTTATTATGCTACATAAGAGAACTTACAAGTATTATTCCTTTGTTTTGAAAATTGTTTGACCCATTGTTCCACTCTCATGTACCAATGTTATTTAATGTTGTACAAAGTTTGACTGAACAAATGTCATACAAGGTTTCAACAGTCTTATAAACATTTCATGCTAATACCCACAAAGTAATCATTTAAATTTAGTAATGTTAGTACTGTTATTAACATCGTTGTTCTCTAAATGTTGATCTTATGAAAGCTTATGACTCTATTCGATGGGATTTCATGATATCTGTGCTTCGTGTGATGGGATTCCCTAGTAGGATTGTTGGTTGGGTTCAGGAGTGTATTTATACAGCCAGATACTCTGTTCGCATTAATGGAGAGTTGCAGGGTTTTTTCCAGGAGGTCATGGGTTAACCCCTTGTTGGTCCCGAGGGACTGAGGAGGCTAGGTTAGCCGAAAGATGGTTATCGGGTCAAGGACGCAAGGTGACCTTGCTTTTTCAGGGTAAGAAGGGGTAGAGAAAATGCCTCGAGCCAATGTCCGAGTACCAGGTGCTACGACACTGAAGTAACCCATGCCATACTCCCTCGAACGACCTTCAACAAAAGGGCACCTGTACCCGAAACCGACACATGTGGGTAGGTAGAGAATACCTAGGGTGCAAGACAAGGCAGGGGGATCCTATGTCTCCTTATGTGTTTGTTCTGGCTATGGAGGTTTTCTCAGGCTTGATGTGTCGTATGGCTGAGGAGAGACCTTTTCAATTTCATTGGAGATGTGAAAAGGAGAAGATTTCTCATTTGTGCGTTGCAGTCGATCTTATTATTTTCAGTAGAGCAGAATCAGATTCTGTTGTTATGATTGGAGATTGCATTCGACAGTTTCAAGAATTATGTAGTCTTAGTCCAAATCCTTCAACGAGCCATATGTTTATATGTGGGGGTGTCTTCTCAGAGTGTTGAGCATTTGCTTGGAATTCTTGGGTATAAAGAGGGTACCTTGCCTGTGCATTATCTTGGGGTTCCTTTAATTTCTACTAAACTGAAGGCCGTGGATTGCAGTGTGTTAGTAGAGTGTATTTTAGCTATAGCTCAGAGTTGGGTTTATCGTGCTTTGCCATTTGCAGGTAGACTCCAATTTATTAAGTCGGTGCTGTTCTCCATTAATGTATATTAGGCTTCCATGTTGATCCTTCCGAAGGCAGTCATTCAGCAGGTTATTTCTACTCTTCGATCTTTCCTTTGGAAGGGTACTGATTTTTCGTCCGGATGGGCTAAGGTTTCTTGGGATTCTATTTGCTTGCCTTTCGAGGAAGGTGGTTTGGGAATTAAGAGTATGGAGCATTGGAACAAAGCTGCTAATATGAAGAATCTTTGGTTATTGTGTTCTTGTCCTCCTGACTTTGTGTGGTGTTCTTGGGTTTATTCCTATCTTCTGAGGGGACGGAGTATTGTGTTCTTGTCCTCCCGTCAATTTGTTCGCACACATATGAGGTTTCGTGTCGGTGATGGCCGTAGTATTTCATTATGGTTTGATAATTGGCATCCTCTTGGCCCTCTTGTGGAAACTTTTGGATATCGTATTATTTATGATTCTGGATTGGGTCATAATGCTACTGTGGATGCCCTTATGTAAGGAATGGTGTTGACCTTCTGCACAATCTCCGGATGTGATACGGTTGCGTTCTGATACACCTATTCATTTTAAACCTGACTCAAACCATACTAATGAATTGGAGTGGCAAGATTCTGCAGGAATGTTTTCTATTCGTAGTGCTTATAAACTTTTGAGGCCGTGATCTCCCTTGTTTGACTAGTGGCAGGTGGTTTGGCATAAGCGGAGGATTCATAGGCATGCTATGGTTAGCTATTCGGTATGCTCTTACTACTCGGGATAAGCTACTTAGGTATGGATGCATTTTTTAGGCTCGTTGTGTTTTGTGTGGTGTGGGGGTATGAAGATGTGGAGCATCTATTCTTTAATTGTTCCTTCACCGAGTACATATGGCGTTCCTTGCATGTCAAATGTGATCTTCCTTGGGAACCACGTTCATGGTCCGTTACTATTTCTTGGATAGGAGGATTAGTCACACATCTCTCTGTGGTACGATTGTGTGTCTTATGCTAGCAGTGGCAGTTTATGCTATTTGGAAGGTGTGTAGTTCTCGCTTGCATGATGAGCCACCTAGATGCATGTCACAGCTGGTTGAGTATGTCAAATTCTCAGTATGTACTCATGTTGATTCCTTACAAAGGGTGGCTACTTCCATGGAGAATAAATGGCTCCAATGCTCCTGGAGATTTTCTGATAGTGTTTTTGATTAGTTTCGGGATTTTCAGTTGTGTTTTACTTTAAGGCAGTGATAATATTTGTACCAGTTGTTTAGGTTTCTATTATTGCTAGGGGTCTATACCTAACTTTATTTTCAAAGGTATGCTATTGTACTTGTGTATATTGGTTTTTTTGGTTATAATACTTCCTTATAAAAAAAAACAAAGGCAGTGAGGAGGTTGTCTTTTTATTCCCACGAAATTTCAATGCTATTGCCCAAACTGTTGCTCAAAATTGAAGGTTTGAAATATTTTTCGAATTCTGGCTGCCCTAGCTCACTCTAATATATGAAGGAGGCATTCTATACCCCAAACGATCGAAATATTCGTTCCCGAGCTTCCGATTGTGCGTCACCATCGTTTTCAACCGAAAAATTGCAAGAATTAAACTCTTGGATTCAAAACGCAAGCAATTGCATTCGTCTCTGATTTCTGGGACTCGCGATGATTTCGTGGAAGTTTTGGCTGACTATGAGGATAAATAAAGAGTAAACATTGTTTCAAGGCAGAGAGGAGGTTGTTTTCTTAATTCCCACGAAATTTCAATTGCAACTACCCAACGGTTGCCGGAAATTGAAGGTTTGAAGCGTTTTTCGATTTCTGGCTGTCCTAGCGCACTCCAATGGATGAAGGAGTGCATTATAGGCCTCAAATGATCGAAATCTTCGTTCCTGAGCTTCAGATAGTGCGACACCATCGTTTTCTACAGAAAAACTACATGAATTTACTCTTGGATTCAAAACACAAGCAAATTGCACACGCCTTTGATTTATGGGACTCGCACAGATTTCGTGGGAGTTTTGGAGGAATATGAGGACGAATGAACAGTAAATGTTGTTTCTATGGGGAGAGAAGCTTGTTTACTCTCTAGTCCCAAGACATTTCAATTGGAAATTACCAAATGGTTGCCCAAAATAGATGGATTGAAGCATTTTTCAGTTTCTAGATAGCCTGGCTCACTCTAATGGATGAAGTAGTGCATTCTAGGCCCCAAACAATTGAAATCTTCGTTCCTGAGCTTCGATAGTGTGTCATCATAGTTTATACTAAAAACAACAAGAATTTACGCTTGGATTCAAAACGCAAGCAATTGCATACGTCTCTGACTTTTGGAACTCGCGAGGATTTCGTGGGAGTTTTGGCAGACTATGAGGATAAATATAGAGTAAACGTTGTTTCAATACAGAGAGGGTGGTTGTTTTATTTATTCCCTCGAAATTTCAATTGCAATTGCCCAACGGTTGCCCAAAATTGAAGCTTTGAAGAATTTTACGATTTCTGGCTGCCCCTAGCTCACTCTAATAAACGAAGGAGGGCATTTTAGGTCTCAAACGATCGAAATATTCGTTACTGAGCTTCCGATTGTGTGTCACCATCGTTTTCTACAAAAAAACTACAAGAATTATCTCTTGGATTCAAAACACAAGTTATTGCATCCGTCTCTGATTTCTAGGACTCGCACGGATTTCGTGGGAGTTTGGGGGAATATGAGGACAAATAGAGAGTAAATGTTGTTTCTACGTGGAGAGGAGGTAGTTTTCCCAATTCTGACGAAATTTAAATTGGAATTGCCCAGTGTTTTTCAATTTCTGGCTGCCCTAGCTCACTCTTATGGATGAATGATGGTATTCTATGCCTCAAATGATCGAAATCTTCGTTCCAGGGCTTCTGATAGGGCGTCACCATCGTTTTCTATAGAAAAACTACACGAATTTAATCTTGTATTCAAAACACTAGCAATTGCACCTGTCTCTGATTTCGGGGGCTCGAACGGATTTCGTGGGAGTTTTGGAGCAATGAGGTCAAATGGAGAGTAAACATTGTTTCTATGGGGAGAGGAGGTTGTTTCCTCTATTCCCATGAAATTTTAATAGGAATTGCCCAACGGTTGCCCAAAATAGCAGGTTTGATATATTTTTCAGTTTCTGGCAGCCATAGCTAACTCTAATGGATGAAGGATGGCATTCTAGGCCCCAAACGATCGAAATATTTGTTCCTGAGATTCCGATTATGCGCCACCATCGTTTTCTACCGAAAACTGTAAGAATTTACTCTGGTATTCAAAACACAAGAAATTGCACATGTCTCTGATTTTTTTGGGACTCGCACGGATTTCGTGCGAGTTTTGGAGGAATATGAGGACAAATGGAGAGTAAACATTGTTTCTATGCGGAGTGTAGGTTATTTCCTCTATTCCCACGAAATTTCATTTGGCATTGTGATGCGTGACGGGTAATGGAATGTAGAGAGTTCAAAATTGAAGAATAGAATGGAATGGAGGATAGGGATATGAGATAAAGTCTATGCCACCACTCAAGATCGGAAAATAGAGTTCACCACAACTGAGATTAAAGGCCAGGCCACCCTCCCAATTGATAAAGAACTCACTTGTCTCACCACTAACCTTCCCACCGTTAGATAAAGAAAACAAGATGAACAACAAGCTTTGAAAGAACTTGCAACTTCAGAATTTTCATTCAACAAAAACTGATCTTCTAAGTTATAAATACTCTCTTTTAAAGAAGGCATACAACATTGATAATGACATACATCAACATTTAATAGCCAACAATTTTCAAGCCTTGAATACACAACTTGATAGGTTACACTTTACTATGCTACAACTTACTAAGCAACAACTTTCTAGACATTGAATGCTGAAAAAATAAATGCTTGCGTGGAGATTTCCAAGGCCAAAGTCTTCAAAATTCGTCCAACTCTTCAGCTTCCCCTTAATTAGAAATCTGAATCTTCATTTTAGTTTTGATGCCAAAATAATCACTTCCCATCATAGTTGAATCATTAAAGAAGCCAATAAAGCAAAACTTGGCCTAAAACAGCTTGAGGACCAACCTGAAATTGAGAGCTAAAGTTAGAGCTCGAAATTTCTTTGATGTCACTTGCTAACATCATCAGATTAGTCATGTTTGCTCCTGCATCATTCTCCCCCTCATTGTTTGGGATTTGTCCCCAAATACTCAGCAGCTTCATTTTTAGGTAAGAATGGAGTTAAATCACTAATACTGAAAGTGGCAGAAATATTGGTTTCTCCAGGCAATTCAAGCTTATATGTGCATTACTAACCTTCTCAACACTTTGAAAGGGCCATAACAACGAGCCATGACCTTGTTCTTCCTTCGTGATGGAAACCTTTCCTTCCTTAAATGAAGCCAAACCAGATCACTAGGCTTAAATTCAAGGGAGTTGCGATGCTTGTTAGCCTTTTGCTTGTACAATTCATTCACCCTTTCAATTCTAGTCTTCACTTGTTCATTGAGCTTTTTCATTTCTTTGGCACGCTGTTCAGCTTCAAAACTCACTTGGGATGCAATAGAAAGTGCGATCAGATCAATGGGAGTAAGAGGGTTCACTCCATAATTCACTTCAAATGGAGGAGACTTTCCTATTGCATATGATGGAGCTCTATTGTATGCAAACTCAGCATAGGGAAGTTTGCAATCCCAATCTTTGAAATTTTTTCCCACCAAACTTCTGAGAAGAGTTGAGAGTGTTCTAGTCACTTTTGTTTGCCCATCAGTTTGAGGATGGTAGGCAGTACTAAACAAGAGATTTGTCCCCAACAATTTCCACAAGCATATCCAAAAATGGCTTAAAATGGTCTTTGGAACTCCATGAAGCTTGAGAATTTCTTTGAAATAGAGATCAACAACATGAGAAGCATCATCTAATTTCGTGCATGCGATGAAATGAGCCATTTTTGAAAAACCATCAACAACTACCATGATAGCATCTTTCCCTCTTTAAGTTCTTGGTAGTGCCACAATATAATCCAAGCTCACATCTTCCCAAGGCTGATTTGGAATAGGCAGGGGAGTATACATTCCTTGATGAAATTGACTCTTAGCTTTATGAAAAATAGAGCATATTGAAACAACATTATGGACATCACCAGACATCTTATGCCAATAAAAGTGTTCTTGAAAGATGTCAAGTGTCTTGTTGATGCCAAAATGACCAGCAACAGCTCCACCATGGGCTCCTTTCACCAAAAGATCACGCATTGAACTTTTAGGAATGCATAACTTGTTGTTCTTGAAAAGAAAACCTTCCTGAATCACATAAGGGCCAAAAGGGCATCCCTTTCTTTCTCAAAGAATTGAGAAAAGTCTTGATCATCCTTGTAAAGAGCTTTAATAAAATGAAAACAAAGAATTTTAGCTTCAACAATAGATAGAAGAGAATACCACTTTGAAAGTGCATCAGCTACAACATTGGTTTTCTAGATTTATGCTTTGAAACAAATGCGAAGGATTGAAGAAATTCAACCCATTTAGCATGGCTTTGATTCAAGTTGTACGACACATTAATAAGCTTATGTGCTTGATGATCAGAATGTAGAAAAAATTGCTTGGGGCGAAGATAACGACTCCAATGACCAATAGCTCTTACAATGGCATAAAACTCTTTATCATAAGTGATGTAATTCTTCTTGGAGCCATTCAACTTCTCACTGAAATAAGCTATGGGACGTTGAGATTGCACCAGAACTGCCCCCAATACCTACTCCACTTGCATCACACTCCACATCAAAGAGATCATCAAAATTGGGCAAAGCCAAAATTGGAGCTTCACAAAGTTTCTTCTTAATGGATTCAAAGAGATTATGAGCAGCCTTAGTCCATTCGAAAGAACCTTTCTTCATGCATTCAGTTATAGGAGCCAATAGAGTGCTGAAATCTATAATGAATCTTCTATAAAATGATGCAAGGCCATGGAAACTTCTTACTTCAGATATGTTGGTAGGAACTGGCCAAGATCTCACAACTTCAACTTTGGATTGATCAACAGAAATTCCATCCTTGAAACAACATATCCAAGGAAAACAACACTAGGAGTGAAGAGTTAACATTTTTCCAACTTTCCAAAAAGTTTTTGTCGCCTCAAAACAGAAAAGACATCTGTTAAGTGCTTCAAATGATCTTCATGATTATTAGAATAAACCAGAATATCATCAAAGTATACGATGACAAACTTACCGATGAAAAGACGTAGGACCTCATTCATCAACCTCATGAAAATATTTGGAGCGTTAGAGAGTCCAAATGGTCTGACCCTCCATTCATATAATCCTCCTTTAGTTTTAAATGATGTCTTCCACTCATCTCCTTCCTTCATTCTGAAGACCAATCTTAATGGTGATGTTAATTACGGCCCTACTATCAACACACATGCGCATAGTACCATCCTTCTTTGGACCAAGCAAAGCTGGAACAGAACATGGGCTCATACTTTCTCGAACATATCCTCTAGCCACCAATTCTTCCACCTGCCTTTGTAGCACTTTGGTTTCTTCTGGATTACACCGATAGGTAGATTTGTTTGGCAAAGGAGCACCCGGTATGAGATCAATTTGATGCTCAATCCCTCTTATTGGAGGCAAACCAGGTGGTAGATCATCCGGGAATATATCTTGAAATTTCTCAATCAATGATTGCACCAAAGGATGCAATGTTTCTTCATTTCTTCCTTTTGAAGCCTCAGCCACAAGTAAAACTTAAACAGTGTTGCAATTGAGTAAATAATGATCAACTTGTGCCTGGCATAGGTAGGAGGCTTTCTAACTTGTGGTTTCCACCCTATGTAAATTCACATAAATCTGACTAGGTGGTAAAGGAGCAAGTGTGATTTTCTTTTGATCAACAATAAGAGAATAAGTGTTTTTGTGGCCATCATGAATAACATGTTTATCAAACTGCCAAGATCTTCCTAAGAGAATATGGCTAGCATCCATATGAATCACATCACACAAAATACGATCATGATAAACATTGCCAATGAAAAGAGCAACAAGAGCTTTTTTTGTTACCTCTGTTTTTGCTAAGCCATTGAAGTTTGTATGGATGCGGGTGTGGTGTAGTAGACAACTAAAGTTTCTCAATGAGTATTGTAGAAGCAACATTTGCACATCTGCCACTGTCTATATGAGACTGCATACTTTGCCCTTGATGTTGCACCTAGTGTAAAATATTTGCTCTCTTTGGCATTGTTCTTGTGGTGCTGCCTTTGCATGGAGAACCCTTCTAAACATAAGAAGTTCACCTTGATCAGCTTCTAACACCATCTTGTCTTCAGGATCAACATTTCCTTCAGTATCCCAAATCACTTCCTTTTCAACGTCTTCTCCAATCTCTTCAATCTCCTTAAGTTTCATGCTTCTTCTATTTGGACAATCAGCCTGGAAATGGCCAAAACCATGACATTTAAAGCATTTCTTCCCATCAAACTTTTTCTGAACTTCTTTAGGAGTTTCCTTGACCTTCTCCTTATTATTATCATCTTTTGCAGAAGAAGAGCCATTTTTAGAGAAATCGCTCTTAAAGAAATTTGGAGGCTTGCTTGCTATCTTCTTCAACTTAGCATGTTTCTCCACCTTCACAGCCAACTTGCACACATCCTCAAAGGTCCAAAAAGGCTGCAGATCAACCTTCTCAGTAATATTTGGATTTAATCCACTAAGGAATCGGACAATTTTTAGTTCAGATTCTTCTTGAAGTCCACTCTTCATAAGGAGCTGCTTAAATTCTCTAATATACTCTTAAAAACCTAGACTTTCTTGCTTAAGAGACGCAAACTTGAGATACAAATACAGCTTGTAATTTGCTGGAATAAATCTTTTATCCATAAGTCTTTTCAGTTTGATCCAAGACTTAAGCCTTATTTTGCCTTCTCGACTCATCTCCAATTTCAGGTTCTCAAACCAGATCGATGCTTACCTTTTGAACTTGATGCATGCAACCTTGAAGCATTTCTCATCATTATAACCTTTGGCTTCAAAAATTCGCTCAATAGAATGAACCCACTCCAAGTATACAGCAAGATTCATGCTCCCATCAAAATCTGGTGCATCTATCTTCACATCTTTGAAATCATCTTGGGGGGGCTTCTATGATGAGATTGAGGAATTGAATCTTCAGATGAAGATTCTGCATCATTAGAGTTTGAATTAGATAAGGAAGAGGTGCCTTGAGTCCTCCTTGATTTCCTCCTTCTTCCATGATTCCTTCTTAGGCCTAGTTGAGCAATGGCTTAATTCAGTAAGCTCTCTATCACGACGCAGATTTTGAGCTTTCTCAAGGGTCATATTTTGGGCAATTTCATCCATACTTTAGGCTTGAAAAGGGTATATTTAGGCTTATGAAAATGTTTATGATAGAATAGAATGGAGATTATGCTGAATGGAGAAGAAAAGATAACATCAAAGGGATGAAGACATGATGCTAAGCTTTGATACCAAGTTGATGTGTGACGGGTAATGGAATGTAGAGAGATCGGAATTGAAGAATAGAACGGAGGATAGAGATCTGAGATAAAGACTATACCACCACTGAAGATCGGGAAATGGAGTTAACCACAGCTGAGATTAAAAGCCAGGACACCCTCATTTGTCTCACCACTTACCTTCCCACAATTAGAAAAAGAAAACAAGATTAACAACAAGCTTTGAAAGAATTTGCAACTTCAGAATTTTCATTCAACAAAAACTGATCTTCTAAGTTACAAAGACTCTCTTTTAAAGAGAAGACATACAACATTGATAATGACATACACCGGCATTTAATAGCCAACAACTTCCAAGGCTGATTACACAACTTGCTACGCTACAACTTTCTAAACATTGAATGCTGATAAAATAAATGCTAGAGTGGATTTCCAAGGCCAAAGTCTTTAAAATTCGTCCAAACTCTTCAGCTTCCCCTTAATTTGAAATTTGAATCTTCATTTGAGTTTTGATGCCAAAATAATCACTTTCCATCATAGTTGACTCATTAAGGAAGGCAATAAAGCAAAACTTGGCTCAAAACAGCTTGAGAACCAATCTGAAATTGAGAGCTAAAGTTGGCGCTCAAAATTTCTTTGATGTCACTTGCTAACATCATCAGATTAATCATGTTTGCTCATGTATCACATTACCCAACAGTTGTCCAAAATAGATGGTTTGAAGCATTTTTCAGTTTCTAGCTGCCCAAGCTCACTCTAATGGATGAAGGAAGGCATTATTGTCATTAAACGATCGAAATCCTTTTTCCCGAGCATCAGATTGTGCGTCACCATCGTTTACCACCGAAAAATCCAAGAATTTACTCTTGGATTCAAAACACAAGCAATGGCACCCGTCTCTGATTTTTGGGACTCACACAAAATTCGTGGGAGTTATGGCGGAATATGAGGACAAATGTAGTAAACGTTACTTGTCTACGGAGTGGATGTTGTTTTCTCTATTCACATGTAATTTAAATTGGAATTGCCCAACGGTTTCCTAAAATTGCAGGTTTGAAGTACTTTTCGGTTTCTAACTGCACTAGCTCACTCTAATAGATGGAGGAGTGCATTCTAGGCATCAAATGATCGAAATTTTCGTTCCAGAGATTCAGATAGTGCGTCACCATCGTTTTCTATAGAAAAACTACACAAAAACTATACGAATTTACTCTTGTATTCAAAACCCAAGCAATACCACACGTCTCTGATTTTTGGGACTTGCACAGATTTCGTGGGAGTTTTGTAGACTATGAGGATAAATATAGAGTAAACGGTATTTCATGGCAGAGAGGATGCTATTTTCTTTATTCCCACGAAATTTCAATTGATATTGCCTAAACGGTTGCCCAAGATTGAATGTTTGAAGTATTCTTAGATTTCTGGCTGCCCAAGCTCACTCTAATAGATGAAGGAGGGCTAGGCCGTAAACGATCGAAATATTCATTCCTAAGCTTCCGATTGTACGTCACCATCGTTTTCAACCGAAAACGGCAAGAATTAACTCTTGGATTCAAAAACCAAGCAATCGCATCCATCTTTGATTTATGGGACTCGCGATGATTTCGTGGGAGTTTTGGTGGACTATGAGGATAATACAGTATAAACATTGTTTCAAGGCAGAGAGGAGGTTGTTTTCTTTATTTCCACAAAATTTCAATTGCAATTGCCCAGCGGTTGCCCAAAATTGAAGGTTTGAAGCATTTTTCGATTTTTGGCTGCCCTAACTCACTCTAATGGATGAAGGAGTGCATTCTAGGTCTCAAACAATCGAAATCTTCGTTCCTGAGTTTCATAAAGTGCGTCACCTTCGTTTTCTAAAGAAAACTACACGAATTTACTCTTGGATTCAAAACACAAGCAATTGCTCTCTGATTTTTGGGACTCGCACGGATTTCATGATGGTTTTGGAGGAATATGAGGACAAATGGAGAGTAAATGTTGTTTCTGTCGGAGAGAGAAGGTTGTTTTTTCTCTTGTCCCAAGACATTTCAAGTGCAAATTACCAAACGGTTGCCCAAAATAGAGGGTTTGAAGCATTTTTCGGTTTCTGGCTGCCCTAGCTCACTCTAATGGATGAAGTAGTGCATTCTAGGCCCCAAACGATTGAAATCTTCGTTTCTGAGCTGCGATAGTACGTGATCATTGTTTTCTACTGAAAACTGACAAGAATTTACGCTTGGATTTAAAACACAAGCAATTGCATCCGTCTCTGATTTCTGGGACTCGCGAGGATTTTGAGGGAGTTTTGGTGGACTATGAGGATAAATATATAGTAAACGTTGTTTTAATGCATAGATGAGGTTGTTTTTTTATTCCCCCAAAATTTCAATTGCAATTAACCAACGGTTGCCCAAAATTGAAGGTTTGAAGAATATCTCGATTTCTGGCTGCCCTAAGCTCACTCTAATAGACGAAGGAGGGCATTTTTGGTCTCAAACGATCGAAATATTCCGTACTGAGCTTTCGATTGTGCGCTACCATCGTTTTCTACCAAAAAACTGCAAGAGTTAACTCTTGGATTCTAAACACAAGTTATTGCTCACGTCTTTGATTTCTGGTACTCGCATGGATTTCGTGGGAGTTTTGGTGGAATAAGATGACAAATGGAGAGTAAACGTTGTTTCTACGTGGAGAGGAGATAGTTTTCCCAATTCTGACGAAATTTCAATTGGAATTGCCCAGCAGTTGTCCAAAATAATGCGTTTGATGTGTTTTGCGGTTTTTGGCTGCCCTAGCTGACTCTAATGGATCAAGGATGGCATTCCAGGCCTCAAAAGATCGAAATCTTTGTTCCGGGCCTTCGATAGTGCGTAAGCATCGTTTTCGACAGAGAAACTACACAAATTTACTCTTGGATTCAAAACACAAGCAATTGCACACATCTCTGATTCTGGGTACTTGAACGGTTTTCGTGGGAGTTTTGGAGGAATGATGTCAAATGGAGAGTAAACGATGTTTCTATTGGGAGAGGAGGTTGTTTTCTCTATTCCCATGAAATTTCAATAGGAATTGCACAACGGTTACCCAAAATAGCAGGTTTGATATATTTTTCGGTTTTTGGCTGCTCTAGCTAACTCTAATGGATGAAGGAGGGCATTCTATGCCCCGGGACTCACATAGATTTCATGGGAGTTTTGGAAGAATATGAGGACAAGTGGAGAGTAAACATTGATTTTATGTGGAGTGGATGTTGTTTTTTCTATTATTCCCACGAAATTTCAATTGGCATTTCCCAACGGTTGTCCAAAATAGGTGGTTTGAAGCATTTTTCGGTTTCTGGCTGCCCTAGCTCACTCTATTGGATGAAGGAGGGCGTTATAGGCTTAAAACAATCGAAATCCTCTTTCCTGAGCTTTCGATTATGCGTCACCATCGTTTTCTACTGAAAAACTTCAAGAATTTACTCTTGGATTCCAAACACAAGCTATGGCACCCATCTTTGATTTCTGGGACTCGCACGAAATTTGTGGGAGTTTTGGAGGAATATGAGGACAAATGGAGAGTAAACGTTGCTTGTCTGCGGAGTGGATGTTGTTTCCTCTATTCCCAGGTAATTTAAATTGGAATTGCCCAACGGTTCCCAAAATAGCAGGTTTGAAGTATTTTTCGGTTTTTGGCTGCCCTAGCTCACTCTAATGGATGGAGGGGTGCATTCTAGGCCTCAAACGATCGAAATATTCCTTCCATAGATTCAGATAGTGCGTCACCATTGTTTTCTATAGAAAAATTATAAGAATTTACTCTTGGATTCAAATCACAAGCACTTGTACATGTCTCTGTTTTTTGGGAAACGCACGGATTTCGTGGGAGTTTTGGCGGAATATGAGTATAAATATTTGGTAACCGCTGTTTCTAGGCAGAGATGAGTGCTTTCTTTATTCCCACGAAATTTCAATTGCAATTGCCCAAACGGTTGCCTAAAATTGATAGTTTAAAGCATTTTTCGATTTCTGGCTGCCCTAACTTACTCTAATAGAAGAAGGAGGGCATTCTAGGCCCCAAATGATTGAAATATTTGTTCATGAGCTTCTGATTGTCTGTCACCATTGTTTTCAACCGAAAAACTGCTAGAATTAACTATTGGATTCAAAACACAAGAAATTACATCCGTCTCTGATTTCTGGGAGTCGCGATGTTTTCGTGGGAGTTTTGGCAGACTATGAGGATAAATAAAAAGTAAACATTGTTTCAATGCAGAGAGGAGGTTGTTTTCTTTATTTCCATTAAATTTCAATAGCAATTGCCTAGCGGTTGCCCAAAATTGAAGGTTTGAAGCATTTTTCGATTTTTGGCTGCCGTAGCACACTCTAATGGATGAAGGAGTGCATTATATTCGTTCTTGAGCTTCAAAAAGTGGGTCACCATCGTTTTCTACAAAAAAAACTACATGAATTTACTCTTGGATTCAAAACACAAGCAATTGCACACGCATAGGATTTTTGGGACTCGCACGGATTTCATGGGAGTTTTGGAGGAATACAAGGACAAATAGAGAGTTAAGATTGTTTCTATGGGGAGAGAAGGTTGTTTACTCTCTAGTCCCAAGACATTTCAATTGGAAACTACCAAACGGTTGCCCAAAATAGATGGTTTGAAGCATTTTTCGGCCACTCTAATAGATGAAGTAGTGCATTCTAGGCCCCAAACGATCGAAATCTTCGTTCTTGAGCTTTCGATTGTGCGTCATCATAGTTTTCTACCGAAAAACGGCAAGAATTTACTCTTGGATTTAAAACACAAGTATTGCACCCGTCTCTAATTTCTGGGACTTGCGATGATTTCGTGGGAGTTTTGGTGGACTATGAGGATAAATTAAGAGTAAACATTGTTTCAAGCCCTAGAGGAGGCTGTTTTCTTTATTCCCACAAAATTTCAATTGCAATTGCCCAGCGGTTGCCCAAAATTGAAGGTTTGAAGCATTTTTCGATTTCTGCCTGCCCTAGCTCACTCTAATGGATAAAGGAGTGCATTCTAGGTCTCAAACAATCAAAATCTTCGTTCATGAGCTTCCGATTATGCGTCACCATTGTTTTCTACCCAAAACGGCAAGAATTAACACTTGGATTCAAAATACGAGTTATTGCACCCGTCTCTGATTTCTTGGGCTAGCACGGATTTCGTTGGAATTTTGGTGGAATATGAGAAAAAAATGGAGATTTAACGTTGTTTCTACGTGAAGATGAGGTAGTTCTCTCATTTCTGACGAAATTTCAATTGGAATTTCCCAGCGGTTGTCCAAAATAACACGTTTGAAGTGTTTTTTTATCTCTGGCTGCCCTAGCTCACTCTAATGGATGAAGGAGGGCATTCTAGGCCTCAATCGGTCAAGATATTCATTCTGGAGTTTCGACAGTGCGTCACCATCGTTTTCTCTGGAAAAAAATACACGAATTTACTCTTGGATTCAAAACATAAGCAATTGCACCCGTGTCTGATTTCGGGGACTCGAACGGATTTCGTGGGATTTTTGGAGGAATGAGATCAAATGGAAAGTAAATGTTGTTTCTATGGGAAGATGAGGTCGTTCACTCAATACCCATGAAATTTCAATAGGAATTGCCCAACATATATTTTTCAGTTTCTGGCCGCCCTAGCTAACTCTAACGGATGAAGAATGGCATTCTAGGCCCCAAATGATTGTGCGTCACCATCATTTTCTACCGAAAAACTGAAAAAATTTACTCTCGGATTCAAAACACAAGAAATTGCACATGTCTCTAATTTTTGGAACACGCACGGATTTCGTGTGAGTTTTGGCAGAATATGAGGACAAATGAAGAGTAAACATTGTGTCTATGTGAAGTGGAGTTTGTTTCCTATATTCCCATGAAATTTCAATTGGCATTGCCCAACGGTTGTCCAAAATTGCTGGTTTGAAGCATTTTTCGGTTTCTGGATGCCCTAACTCACTCTAATGGATGAAGTAGTGCATTCTATGTCTCAAATGATCGAAATCTTCGTTCATGAGCTTTCGATAGTGCGTCATCATCATTTTCTATTGAAAAACGACAAGAATTTATGCTTGGATTCAAAACACAAGCAATTGCACCTGTCTCTGATTTCTGGGACTCGCGAGGATTTTGTGGGAGTTTTGGCAGACTATGAGGATAAATATAGAGTAAACGATGTTTCAATGTATAGAGGAAGTTGTTTTTTATTCCCATGAAATTTCAATTGCAATTGCCCAACGGTTGCCCAATATTGAAGGTTTGAAGCATTTTTCGATTTCTAGCTGCCCTGGCACACTCTAATAGACAAAGGAGGGCATTTTAGGTCTCAAATGATCGAAATATTCGTTACTAGGATGTCGATTGTGCGTCACCATTGTTTTCTACCAAAAAATGCAATAATTAACTCTTGGATTCAAAACACAGGCAATTGCACCCGTCTCTGATTTCGGGGACTCGAACGGATTTCGTGGGAGTTTTGGTGGAATGAGGTCAAATGGAGAGTAATCGTTTTTTCTTTGGGGAGAGGAGGTTGTTTTCTCTATTCCCATGAAATTTTAATAGGAATTGCCCAAGAGTTGCCCAAAATAGCTGGGTCGAAAAATTGCAAGAATTTACTTTTGGATTCAAAACACAAGAAATTGAACATGTCTCTGATTTTTGGGACTCGCACGGATTTCGTTGGATTTTTGGAGGAATATGAGGACAAATGGAGATTGCACATTGTTTCTATGCGGAGTGGAGGTTGTTTCCTGTATTCCCACGAAATTTCAATTGGCATTGCCCAACGGTTGTACAAAATAAATGGGTTGAAGCATTTTTTGGTTTCTGGCTGCCTTAGCTCACTCTAATGGATGAAGGAGGGCATTATAGGTCTCAAACGATCGAAATCCTCTTACCTGAGCTTTCAATTATGTGTCACCATCGTTGTCTGCCGAAAATTCTTTAAGAATTGACTCTTGAATTCAAAACACAAGCAATGGCACCCGTCTCTGATTTCTGGGACTCGCACGGAATTAATGGGAGTTTTGGAGGAATATGAGGACAAATGGAGAGTAAACGCTTCTTGTCTGTGAAGTGGATGTTGTTTTCCTCTTTTCCCATGTAATTTAAATTGGAATTGCCCAACGGTTTCCCAAAATAGTAGGTTTGAAGTATTTTGCAAATTTTGGATGTCTTAGCTCACTCTAATGGATGGAGGAGTGCATTCCAGACCTCAAACGATTGAAATCTTTGTTCCTGAGCTTCAGATAATGCGTCACCATTGTTTTCAACAGAAAAACTACACGAATTACTCTTGGATTTAAACTCAAGCAGTAGCAAATGTCTCTGATTTTTGGGACTTGCACGGATTTCGTGGGAGTTTTGGTGGACTATGAGTATAAAGATAGAGTCAACGTTGTTTCAAGGCAGAGAGAAGGTTGTTTTCTTTATTCCCACGAATTTTCAATTTTAACGGTTGCCCAACATTGAAGGTTTGAAGTATTTTTCCATTTCTGGCTGCCCTAGCTCACTCTAATAGATGAAGGAGTGTATTCTAGGCCCCAAACGATCGAAATATTCGTTCCTGAGCTTTCAATTGTACGTCATCTTCGTTTTCAACCGAAAAACTGCAAGAATTCACTCTTGGATTCAAACCACATGCAATTGCACCCCTCTCTGAATTATGGGACGCTCAACGATTTTGTGGGTGTTTTTGGCGGACTAAGAGGATAAATATAGAGTAAACGTTGATTCGATACAGAGAGGTGGTTGTTTTCTTTATTCACACGAAATTTCAATTGCAATTGCCCAGCTGTTGCCCAAAATTGAAGGTTTGAAGCAATTTTCGATTTTTGGCTGCCCTTGCTCACTTTAATGGATGAAGAGTGCATTTTAGGCCTCAAAAGATCGAAATCTTCGTTCCTGAGCTTCAGATAGTGCGTCACCATCGTTTTCTAGTGAAAAACTACACGAATTTACTCTTGGATTCCAAACATAAGCAATTGCTCACATCTCTGGTGTTTGGGACTCACACGGATGTCGTGGGAGTTTTGGAGGAATACGAGGACAAATGGAGAGTAAATGATGTTTCTATAGGGAGAGAAGGTTGTTTACCCTCAAGTCCCAAGACATTTCAATTGAAAGAACCAAATGGTTGGCCAAAATAGATGGGTTGAAGCATTTTCGGTTTCTGGCTTCCCTAGCCAAAAATAGATGGTTTGAAGCATTAGAATGAAGTGGTGCATTCTCGGCCCAAACGATCGAAATCTCCGTTCCTAAGCTTCGCATCATTGTTTTCTACTGAAAAACAACAAGAATTTATGCTTGGATTCAAAACACAAGCAATTGCACACGGCTCTGACTTCTGGGACTCGCGTGGATTTCGTGGGAGTTTTGGCAGACTAAGAGCATAAATATAGAGTAAGCATTGTTTCAATACAGAGAGGTGGTTGTTTTCTTTATTCCCTCGAAATTTCAATTGCAATTGCCCAATGGTTGCCTAAAATTGAAGATTTGAAGAATTTTTCGATTTCTGGCTGCACTAGCTCACTCTAATAAAGGAAGGTGGGCATTTTAGGTCTCAAACGATCGAAATATTCGTTACTGAGCTTCCGATTGTGCGTCACCATCGTTTTCTACCAAAAACTGCAAGAATTAACTCTTGGATTCAGAACAAAAGTTATTGCACACATCTCTGATTTCTGGGACTCGCACGGATTTCGCGGAAGTTTTGGAGGAATACGAAGACAAATGGAGAGTAAACGTTGTTTCGACGTGGAGAGGAGGTAGTTTTCCCAATTCTGACAAAATTTCCATTGGAATTGCCCAGCGGTTGTCCAAAATAACACGTTTGAAGTGGTTTTCGATTTCTGGCTGCCTTAGCTCACTCTTATGGATGTAGGATGGCATTCTAGGCCTCAAACGATCGAAATCTTCTTTCCGGGGCTTCCGATAGTGCGTCACCATCGTTTTCTACAGAAAACAACACGAATTTTCTCTTGGATTCAAAACACAAGCAATTGCACCCGTCTCTGATTTTGGGGACTCGAACAGATTTCGTGGCAGTTTTGGAGGAATGAGGTGAAATGGAGAGTAAATGTTATTTCTATGGGGAGAAGAGGTTGATTCCTCTATTCCCATGAAATTTCAATAGGAATTGCCCAACGGTTGGCCAAAATAGTAGGTTTGATATATTTTTCGGTTTCTGGCTGCCCTAGATAACTCTAATGGATTAATGAGGGTATTCTAGGCCCAAACGATCGAAATATTCTTCCTGAGCTTCCGATTATGCGTCACTATCATTTTCTACCGAAAAACTGCAAGAATTTACTCTGTGATTCAAAACACCAGAAATTGCACATGTCTCTGAATTTTTGGGACTTGCACGGATTTCGTGGGAGTTTTGGAGGAATATGAGGATAAATGGAGAGTAAATATTGTTTCTATGCGGAGTGGAGGTTATTTCATCTATTCCCACGAAATTTCATTTGGCATTGTGATGCGTGATAGGTAATGGAATGTAGAGAGTTCAGAATTGAAGAATAGAATGGAGGATAGAGATATGAGATAATGGCTATGCCACACTCAAGATCGAAAAAATAGAGTTCACCACAACTGAGATTAATGGCCAGGCCACCCTCCCAATTGATAAAGAGCTCACTTGTCTCACCACTAACCTTTCCACCGTTAGATAAAGAAAACAAGATTAACAACAAGCTTTGAAAGAACTTGCAAATTCAGAATTTTTCATTCAACAAAAACTGATCTTCTAAGTTACAAAGACTCTCTTTTAAAGACGACATACAATATTGATAATGACATACATCATCCTTTATTAGCCAACAACTTCCAAGCCGTGATTACACAACTTGCTAGGCTACACTTTACTAGGCTACAACTTTCTAGACACTGAATGCTGATAAAATATATGCTAGAGTGGATTTCCAAGGCCAAAGTCTTCAAAATTGGTCCAAAATCTTCAGCCCCTTAATTTGAAATCTGAATCTTCATTTGAGTTTTGATGCCAAAATAATCACTTCCCATCATAGTTGAAACATTAAGGAAGCCAATAAAGCAAAACTTGGCCCACAACATCTTGAGGACCAACCTGAAATTGAGACCTAAAGTTAGAGCTCGAAATTTCTTTGATGTCTCTTGCTAACATCATCAGATTAGTCATGTTTGCTCCTACATCATTCTCCCCTCCTTGATTGGGATTTGCCCTCAAATACGCAGCATCTTCATTTTCAGGTAAGAATGGATTTAAATTACTAATAATGAAAGTGGCAGAAATATTGGTTTCTCCAGGCAATTCAAGCTTATATGCATTACTTCCAACCTTCTCAACAATTTTGAAAGGGCCGTAACAACGAGCCATGACCTTGTTCTTCCTTCAAGTGGGAAACCTTTCATTCCTTAAATGAAGCCAAACCAGATCACCAGGCTTAAATTCAAGGGAGTTGCGATGCTTGTTAGCCTTTTGCTTGTACAATTCATTCACCCTTTCAATTCTGGTCTTCACTCGTTCATGCAGCTTTTTCATTTCTTTGGCACGCTGTTCAGCTTCAAAACTCACTTGGTATGCAATAGGAAGTGGGATCAGATCAATGGGAGTAAGAGGGTTCACTCCATAATTCACTTCAAATGGAGACTTTCCTGTTGCATATGATGGAGCTCTATCGTATGCAAACTAAGCATATGGAAGTTTGTTATCCCAATCTTTGATATTTTTTCCCACCACACTTTTGAGAAGAGTTGAGAGTGTTCTATTTGTCACTTTTGCTTGCCCATCAGTTTGAGGATGGTAGGCAGTACTAAACAAGAGATTTGTCCCCAACAATTTCCACAAGCATATCCAAAAATGGCTTAAAAACTTAGAATCATTATCACTTACAATGGTCTTTGGAATTCCATGAAGCTTGAGAATTTCTTTGAAATAGAGATCAGCAACATGAGAATCATCATCTAATTTCGTGCATGCGATGAAATGAGCCATTTTTGAAAAAACGATCAACAACTACCATGTTAGCATCTTTCCCTCTTTGAGCTCTTGGTATTGCCACAATAAAATCCATGCCCACACCTTCCCAAGGCTGATTTGGAACAGGCAGGGGAGTATACATTCCTTGATGAATTGACTCTTAGTTTTATGACAAATAGAGCATCTTGAAACAATATTATGGAAAAAAATCTTGAAACAATATCTTGAAACAATATTAAGGCTGATTTTGGAAATGCACAACTTGTTGTTCTTGAAAAGAAAACCTTCCTGAATCACATAAGGGCCTAAAAGAGCACCCATGTCTTTCTCAAAGAATTGAGAAAAGTCTTGATCATCCTTGTAAAGAGCTTTAATAAAATGAAAACCAAGAATTTTAGCTTCAACAATAGACAGAAGAAAATACCTCTTTGAAAGTGCATCAGCTACAACATTGGTTTTCTAGATTTATGCTTTGAAACAAATGAGAAGGATTGAAGAAATTCAGCCCATTTAGCATGCCTTTGATTCAACTTGTGCTGTCCATTAATAAACTTAAGTGCTTGATGATCAGAATGTAGAACAAATTGCTTGGGGCGAAGATAATAACTCCAATGACCAAGAACTCTTACAATGGCATAGAACTCCTTATCATAAGTGCTGTAATTCTTCCTGGAGTCATTCAACTTCTCACTGAAATAAGCTATGAGCTGTTGAGATTGCACCAAACTGCCTCAATACCTAATCCACTTCAAAGAGATCATCACAATTGGGCAAAGCCAAAATTGGAGCTTCACAAAGTTTCTTTTTAAGGGATTCAAAGGCATTATGAGTAGCCTTAGTCCATTCGAAAGAACATGTCTTCATGCATTCAGTTATAGGAGCCAATAGAGTGCTAAAATCTTTACTGAATCTTCTATAAAATGATGCAAGGACATAGAAACTTCTTACTTCAGATATGTTGGTTAAAACTGGCCAAGATCTCACAACTTCAACTTTGGATTGATCAACAGAAATTCCATTCTTTGAAACAATATATCCAAGGAAAACAACACTAGGAGTGAAGAAATCACATTTTTCTAACGTTCCAAAAAGTTTTTGTTGCCTCAAAACAGAAAAGACATCTGTTAAGTGCTTCGAATGATCTTCATCATTCTTAGAATAAACCAGAATATCATCAAAGTATACGACGACAAACTTACCGATGAAAGGACGTAGGACCTCATTCCTCAACCTCATGAAAGTACTTGGAGTATTAGAGAGTCCAAACGGTATGACCCTCCATTCATATAATCCTCCTTTAGTTTTTTAATGCTGTCTTCCACTCATCTCCTTCCTTGAATCTGATTTGATGATAACCACTACGAAGATCAATCTTTGAGAAGACAATAGAACCATGCAACTCATCAAGCTTATCATCCAAGCGAGGAATTGGATATCTATACTTATTGGTGATGTTATTTATGGCCCTACTATCAACACACATGTGCATAGTACCATCCTTCTTTGGAACAAGCAAAGCTGGAACATAAATGGGCTCATACTTTCTCGAACATATCATCTAGCCACCAATTCTTCCACTGCCTTTGTAGCTCTTTGGTTTCTTCTGGATTACACCGATAGGCAGCTTTGTTTGGCAAAGGAGCACCAGGTATGAGATTAATTTAATGCTCAATCCCTCTTATTGGAGGCAAACCAGGTGGTAGATCATCCAGGAATACATCTTGAATTTGCTCAATCAATGATTGTACCAAAGGATGGAATGTTTCTTCATTTCTTCCTTTCGAAGCCTCAACCACAAGTAAAGCATAAATAGTGTTGCAATTGAATAAGTAATGATCAACTTGTGCCTGGCATAGGTAAGATGCTTTCTAACTTGTGGTTTCCACCCTATGTAAATTTACATAAATCTTACTAGGTGGTAAAGGAGCAAGTGTGATGTTCTTTTGATCAACAATAAAAGAATACGTGTTTTTGTGGCCATCATGAATAACATGTTTATCAAACTGCCAAAGGTCTTCTTAAGAGAACATGGCTAGCATCCATATGAATCAAATCGCACAAAATACGATCATGATAAACGTTCCCAATGAAAAGAGCAACAAGAGCTTTTTTGGTTACATTAACATCACTATTTTTGCTAAGCCATTGAACTTTGTATGGATGCGGGTGTGGTGTAATAGGCAACTGAAGTTTCTCAATGAGTGTTGTAGAAGCAACATTTTCACAGCTGCCACTGTTTATAATGAGACTGCATACTTTGCCCTTGATGTTGCACCTAGTGTAAAATATTTGCTCTCTGTGGCCTTGTTCTTGTGGTGCTGCCTTTGCATGGAGAACCCTTCTGAACATAAGAAGTTCACCTTGATAAGTTTCTAACACCATCTAGTCTTCAGGATCAACATTTCCTTCAGTATGCCAAATCACTTCCTTTTCAACTTCTTCCTCAATCTCTTCAATCTCCTTAAGTGTCATAATTCTTCTATTTGGACAATCTACCTGGAAATGGTCAAAACCATGACATTTAAAGCATTTCTTCCCATCAAACCATTTCTGAACTTCTTTAGGATTTTCATTGATCTTCTCCTTATTATTATCAGCTTTTGCAGAAGAAGAGTCGTTTTTAGAGAAATCGCTCGTAAAAGAAATTTGGAGGATTGCTTGCATCTTCTTCAACTTAGCAAGTTTCTCCACCTTCAGGGCCAACTTGCACACATCCTCAAAGGTCCAAAAGGCTGTAGATCAACCTTCTCAGCAATATTTGGATTTAACCCACCAAGCAATCGAACAATTTTCAGTTCAGATTCTTCTTGAATTCCACTCTTTATAAGGAGCTGCTCAAATTCTCTAATATACTCTAATATACTCAAATTTTCAGTCCAGACTTTCTTGCTTAAGAGACGTAACCTTGAGATACAAATCTTGCTTGTAACTTGCTGGAATAAATCTTTTATCCATATGTCTTTTCAGTTTGATCCAAGACTTAAGCTTTCTTTTGCCTTCTCGACTCTTCTCCAATTTCAGGTTCTCAAACCAGATCGATGCATACCTTTTGAGCTTGATGCATGCAGCCTTGAAGCATTTCACAACATTATAACCTTTGGCTTCAAAATTTCGCTCAATAGAATGAACCCACTCCAAATATACATCAGGATTCAAGCTTCCATCAAAATCTGGTGGATCTATCTTAACATCTTTGAAATCATCTTTGGGGGGCCTTCTATGATGAACTTGAGGAATTGAATCTTCAGATGAAGATCCTGCATCATTAGAGTCTGAATTAGATAAGGAAGAGGTGCATTGAGTGCTCCTTGAGTTCCTCCTTCTTCCATGATTCCTTCTTAGGCCTAGTTGAGAATGGCTTGGTGTATTTCTGCAATCTGGCCTCTTAATTCAGTAAGCTCTCTATCGCGTCGCAGATTTTGAGCTTGCTCAAGGGTCATATTTCGGGGAATTTCATCCATACTTTAGGCTTGAAAAGGGTATATTTAGGCTTATGAAAATGTTTAGGATATAATTGAACGGAGACTAAGCTGAATGGAGAAGAAAAGATAACAGCAAAAGGGATGAAGACATGATGCTAAGCTTTGATACCAAGTTGATGCGTGACAGGTAATGGAATGTATAGAGTTCAGAATTGAAGAATAGAACGGAGGATAAAGATCTGAGATAAAGGCTATGCCACCACTCAAGATCGAGAAATGGAGTTAACCACAACTGAGATTAAAAGCCAGGCCACCCTCCCAATTGATAAAGAACTCATTTGTCTCATCACTAACCTTCCCACAGTTAGATAAAGAAAACAAGATTAACAACAAGTTTTGAAAGAACTTGCAACTTCAGAATTTTCATTCAACAAAAACTGATCTTTTAAGTTACAAAGACTCTCTTTTAAAGAAGATATACAACATTGATAATGACAAACACCAGCATTTAATATCCAACAACTTCCAAGGCTAATTACACAACTTGGTAAGCTACAACTTACTAGGCTACAACTTTCTAAACATTGAATGCTGATAAAATAAATGCTACAGTGGATTTCCAAGGCCAAAGTCTTCAAAATCCGTCCAAACTCTTCAGCTCCGCATTAATTTGAAATCTGAATCCTCATTTGAGTTTTGATGTCAAAATAATCACTTCCCATCATAGTTGACTCATTAAGGAAGCCAATAAAGCAAAACTTAGCTCAAAACAGCTTGAGAACCAATCTGAAATTGAGAGCTAAAGTTGGCGCTCAAAATTTATTTGATGTCACTTGCTAACATCATCAGATTGATAATGTTTGCTCCTGCATTACATTGCCCAATGGTTGTTCAAAATAGATGGTTTGACGCATTTTTCGATTTCTAGCTGCCCTAGATCACTCTAATGGATGAAGGAGGGCATTATAGGCCTTACACGATCGAAATCATTTTTCCTGAGAATTCGATTGTGCATCACCATCATTTTCAACCGAAAAAATTCAAGAATTTACTCTTGGATTCAAAACACAAGCAATGACATCCGTCTCTGATTTCTGGGACTCGCACGGAATTCGTGTGAGTTTTGGAGGAATATAGGGGACAAATGGAGAGGAAACGTTGCTTGTCTATGGAGTGGATGTTTTTTCCTCTATTCCCATGTAATTTAAATTGGAATTGCCCAACGGTTTCCTAAAATAGCCGGTTTGAAGTACTTTTCGGTTTCTGGCTGCCCTAGCTCACTCTAATAGACGGAGGAGTGCAGTAGGCCTCAAACGATCGTAATATTCGTTCCAGAGATTCAGATAGTGCGTCACCATCATTTTCTACAGAAAAACTACATGAATTTACTCTTGGATTCAAAACACAAGCAATAGCACACGTCTCTGATTTTTGGGACTTGCATGGATTTCATGAGAGTTTTGGCGGACTATGAGGCTAAATATATAGTAAACAGAATTTCAAGGCAGAGAGGAGGTTGTTTTCTTTATTCTCACGAAATTTCAATTGATATTGCCTAAACGGTTGCCCAAGATTGATGGTTTGAAGCATTTTTCGATTTTTGGCTGCCCTAGCTCACTCCAATAGATGAAGAAGGGCATTCTAGGCCCTAAACGATCGAAATATTCGTTTCTGAGCTTTCCGATTGTGCGTCACAATCGTTTTCAACTGAAAACTGCAATAATTACCTCTTGGATTCAAAAACAAAGCAATTGTATCTGTCTCTGATTTATGGGACTCACAATGATTTCATGGGAGTATTGGTGGACTATGAGGATAAATAAAGAGTAAACATTGTTTCAAGGCAGAGAGGAGGTTGTTTCCTTTATTCCCGCAAAATTTCTATTGCAATTGCCCAGCTGTGGCCCAAAATTAAGGTTTGAAGCATTTTTCGATTTCTGGCTGCCCTAGTTCACTCTAATGGATGAAGGAGTGCATTCTAGGCCTCAAACGATCGAAATCTTCGTTCATGAGCTTCAGAAAAGTGCGTTACCCTTGTTTTCTAAAGAAAAACTACACAAATTTATTCTTGGATTCAAAACACAAGCAATTGCACACGTCTCTGATTTTTCGGACTTTGCACGGATTTCGCACAGATTTCCCACATAATTTCAATTGCAATTGTCCAACGGTTGCCCAAAATTGATGGTTTGAAGAATATCTCAATTTCTGGCTGCCCTAGCTCAATTTAATAGACGAAAAAGAGGGCACTTTCGGTCTCAAACGATCGAAATATTCGTTATTGAGCTTCCGATTGTGTGTTTCCATCGTTTTCTACCAAAAAACTGCAAGAATTATATCTTGGATTCAAAACACAAGGTATTGCTCACGTCTCTGATTTCTGGGACCTGTGCGGATTTCGTGGAAGTTTTAGAGGAATAAAATGACCAATAGAGAGTAAACGTTGTTTTTACGTGGATATGAGATAGTTTTCCAAATTCTGACGAAATTTCAATTGGAATTGCCCAGCAGTTATCCAAAATAACACGTTTGAAGTGTTTATCGATTTTTGGCTTATCTAGCTCACTCTATTGGATGAAGGATGGCATTCTAGGCCTCAAACGATCGAAATCTTCGTTCCGGGGCTTTCGATAGTGCGTCACCATCGTTTTCTATAGAAAAACTACACAGATTTACTCTTGAATTCAAAACACAAGCAATTGCACCCATCTCTGATTTCGGGAACTCGAACGGTTTTCGCGGGAGTTTTGGAGGAATGAGGTCAAATGGATAGTAAACGATATTTCTATTGGGAGAGGAGATTGTTTCCTCTATTCCCATGAAATTTCAATTGGAATTGTACAACTGTTGCCCAAATAGCAGGTTTGATATATTTTTCGGGTTTTGGCTGCCCTTGCTAACTCTAATGAATGAAGGCAGGCATTCTAGGCCCCAAACTATTGAAATTCATTCCTAAGCTTCCTATTGTGCGTCACCATCGTTTTCTACCGAAAACGGCAAGAATTTACTTTTGGAGTCAAAACACAAGAAATTTCACATGCCTCTGATTTTTGGGACTCACACGGATTTCGTGGGAGTTTTGAAGGAATATGAGGACAAATGGAGAGTAAACATTGTTTTTATGTGGAGTGGAGGTTGTTTTTTCTATTATTCCCACGAAATTTCAATTGGCATTGCCCAAGGGTTGTCCAAAATAGATGATTTGAAGCATTTATCGGTTTCTGGCTTCCCTAGCTCACTCTATTGGATGGAGGGCATTATAGGCCTAAAACAATCAAAATCCTCATTCCTGAGCTTTCGATTATGCGTCACCATCGTTTTCTACTGAAAAAATTCAAGGATTTACTCTTGGATTCCAAACACAAGCTATGGCACCCATCTCTGATTTTTGGGACTCGCACGGAATTCGTGGGAGTTTTGGACGAATATGAGGACAAATGGAGAGCAAACGTTGTTTGTCTGTGTAGTGGATGTGGTTTCCTCTATTCCCATGTAATTTAAATTGGAATTGCCCAACGGTGTTCCAAAATAGCAGGTTGGAAGTATTTTTCGGTTTTTGGCTGCCCTAGCTCACTCTAAGGGATGGAGGGGTGCATTCTAGGGCTCAAACGATCGAAATCTTCGTTCCTGAGATTCAGATAGTGCATCACCACTGTTCTCTATAGAAAAAACTACACGAATTTACTCTTGGATTCAAAACACAAGCACTTGTACTTGTCTCTGATTTTTGGGACTCGCACGGATTTCATGGGAGTTTTGGCAGAATATGAGGATAAATATATGGTAACCGTTGTTTCTAGTTAGAGAGGAGGTTATTTTCTTTATTCCCACGAAATTTCAATTGCAATTGCCCAAACGGTTGCCTAAAATTTAAGGTAATTTCAATTGCAATTGCCCAAACGGTTGCCTAAAATTTAAGGTTTTTTCGATTTCTGGCTGCCCTAGCTCAACGATTTCTGGTCGCCCTAGCTCACTCTAATAGATGAAGGAGGGCATTCTAGGCCGCAAATGATCGAAATATTCGTTCCCGAGCATCCGATTGTGAGTCACCATTGTTTTCAACCGAAAAACTGCAAGAATTAACTCTTGAATTCAAAACACAAGCAATTGCATCCGTCTCTAATTTCTGGGAGTCGCGATGAATTTATAGGAGTTTTGGCAGACTATGAGGATAAATAAAGAGTAAACGTTGTTTCAATGCAGAGATGAGATCGTTTTATTTATTCCCATGAAATTTCAATTGCAACTGCCTAGCGGTTGCCCAAAATTGAAGGTTTGAAGCTTTTTTCGATTTCTGGCTACCGTAGCACACTCTAATGGATGAAGGAGTGCGTTATATTCTTTCTTGAGCTTTAGATAGTGGGTCACAATCGTTTTCTACAGAAAAACTACACGAATTTACTCTTGGATTCAAAACACAAGCAATTGCACACATCTATGATTTTTGTGACTCGCATAGATTTCATGGGAGCTTTGGAGGAATAAAAGGACAAATGGAGAGTAAAGGTTGTTTCTATTGGGAGAGAAGGTTGTTTACTCTCGAGTCCCAAAACATTTCAATTGGAAATTACCAAATGGTTGCCCAAAATAGATGGTTTGAACCATTTTTTGGTTTCTAGCTGCCCTAGCTCATTGTAATGGTTGAAGTAGTGCATTCTATGCCCCAAAAGATCGAAATATTTGTTCTTGAGCTTTCGATAGTGCGTTATCATAGTTTTCTACCAAAAAACCACACGAATTTACTCTTGGATTCAAAACACAAGTATTGCACCCACCTCTGATTTCTGGGACTCGCGAGGATTTCGTGGGAGTTTTGGCGGACTATGATGATAAATATAGAGTAAATGTTATTCCATTGCAGAGAGGAGGTTGTTTTGTTTAGGAGGTTGTTTTGTTTATTCCCAGGAAATTATAATTGCAATTGCCTAACAGTTGCCCAAAATTGAAGGTTTGAAGTATGTTTCGATTTCTGGCTACCCTAGCTCACTCTAATACACGAAGAAGGGCATTTTCGGTCACAAACGATTGAAATCTTCGTTCCTGAGCTTCCAATTATTCGTCACCATTGTTTTCTACCAAAAACGGCAAGAGTTAACTCTTGGATTCAAAATACAAGTTATTGCACCCGTCTCTGATTTCTAGGACTCGTACGGATTTCGTGGGAATTTTGGAGGAATATGAGGAAAAATGGAGAATTAATGTTGTTTCTACATGAAGATAAGGTAGTTCTCCCTATTTTGACGAAATTCCAATTGGAATTTCCCAGAGGTTGTCCAAAATAACACGTTTGAAGTGTTTTTCGATCTCTGGCTGCCCTAGCTCACTCTAATGGATGAAGAAAGGCATTCTAGGCCTCAATCGATTTCATGGGAATTTTGGAGGAATATGAGGAAACATGGAGAATTAACGTTGTTTCTAAATGAAGATGAGGTAGTTCTCTCTATTCTGACGAAATTCCAATTGGAATTTCCCAGCTGTTGTCCAAAATAATACGTTTGAAGTGTTTTTCGATCTCTGGCTGCCCTAGCTCACTCTAATGGATGAAGGAAGGCATTCTAGGCCTAAATCGATTGAAATATTCGTTCTAGAGTTTTCGATAGTGCATCACCAACGTTTTCTACAGAAAAACTACACGAATTTACTCTTGGATTCAAAACACAAGCAATTGCACTCGTCTCTGATATCGGGGACTCGAAAGGATTTTGTCGGCGTTTTGGAGGAATGAGATTAAATGGAGAGCAAATGTCTATGGGGAGGGGAGGTTGTTCACTCAATACCCATGAAATTTCAATATGAATTGCCCAACGGTTGTTCAAAATATCAGGTTTGATATATTTTTCGATTCCTGGCTGCCTAATGGATGAAGGATGGCATTCTAGGCCCCAAACGATCGAAATATTCGTTCCTGAGCTTCCAATTGTGCGTCACCATCATTTTATACCGAAAAACTGAAATAATTTACTCTTGGATTCAAAACACAAGAAATGAAGAGTGAACATGAGGACAAATGGAGAGTGAACATTGTTTCTATGTGGAGTGGAGGTTGTCTCCTCTATTCCAACGAAATTTCAATTGGCATTGCCCAACGGTTGTCCAAAATTGATGGTTTGAAGCATTTTTCAGTTTCTGGCTACCCTAGCTCACTCTAATGGATGAGCATTCTGCGCCCCCAAAAGGTCGAAATCTTCGTTCCTGAGCATTCGATAGTGCGTCATCATCGTTTTCTACCGAAAAGGACAAGAATTTACGCTTGGATTCAAAACACAAGCAATTTTATCTGTCTCTGATTTCTGAGACTCGTGAGGATTTCGTGGGAGTTTTGGCAGATTATGAGGATAAATATAGAGCAAAAGCTGTTTCAATGCAGAGAGGAGGTTGTTTTGTTCATTCCCACAATTTCAATTGCAATTGCCCAACAGTTACCCAAAATTGGAGATTTGAAGCACGTTTCGATTTCTGGCTGCCCTAGCTCACTCTTATAGACGAAGGAGGGCATTTAATGTCTCAAATGATCGAAATATTCATTACTAGGCTGCCGATTATGCGTCACCATCGTTTTCAACCAAAAAACTGCAAGAATTAACTTCCTGATTCAAATCACAAGCAATTGCACCCGTCTCTGATTTCGGGGGCTCGAACGGATTTCGTGGGAGTTTTGGAGGAATGAGGTCAAATGGAGAAACATTTTTTTGGGGAGAGGAGGTTGTTTTCTCTATTCCCATGAAATTTCAAAAGGAATTCCCCAACATTTGCCCAAAATAGATGGTTTGATATATTTTTCGGTTTCTGCCTGCCCTACCTAACTCTAATGGATGAAGGATGTCATTCTAGGCCCAAAACGATCAAAATTTTCGTTCATGAGCTTTCGATTGTGTGTCACCATCGTTTTCTACCAAAAAATTACACGAATTTACTTTTGGATTCAAAACACAAGAAATTGAACCTGTTTCTGATTTTTGGGACTCGCACGGATTTCGTGGGAGTTTTGGAGGAATATGAGGACAAATGGAGACTGAACATTGTTTCTATGCAGAGTGGAGGTTGTTTTCCTTTATTCCCACACCCAACGGTTGTACAAAATAAATGGTTTGAAGCATTTTTCAGTTTCTGGCTGCCCTAGATCACTCTAATGGATGAACGAGGGCATTATAGGCCTCAAATGATCGAAATCCTCTTACGCTTTCAATTGTGTGTCACCATCGTTTTCTGTCGAAATTTTTTAAGAATTGACTCTTGGATTCAAAACACAAGCAATGGCATCCGTCTCTAATTTCTGGGACTCGCACGAAATTCGTGGTAGTTTTGGAGGAATATGAGAACAAATGGAGAATAAACGCTTCTTGTCTACGAAGTGGATGTTGTTTCCTCTTTTCCCATGTAATTTAAATTGGAATTGCCCAACGGTTTCCCAAAAAAGTAGGTTTGAAATATTTTACAGGCTTTGGCCGTCCTAGCTCACTCTAATGGATGGAGGACTGCATTCCAAGCCTCAAACGATCGAAACCTTAAACGATCGAAACCTTCGTTCATGAGCTTCAGATAGTGCGTCACCATTATTTTCAACAAAAAAAACTACACGAATTTACTCTTGGATCAAACACAAGCAAACAGCACACGACTCTGATTTTTGGGACTCACATGGATTTCGTGGGAGGTTTGGTGGACTATAATGATAATGATAGAGTAAACGTTGTTTCAAGGCATAAAGAAGGTTGTTTTTCTTTATTCCCACGAAGTTTGAATTGCAATTGCCCAAACGGTTGCCCAAAATTGAATGTTTTAAGCATTTTTCCATTTCTGGCTGCCCTAGCTCACTCTAATAGATGAAGGAGTGCATTCTAGGCCCTAAACGATCGAAATATTCGTTTCTGCGCTTCCGATTTTACGTCACCATCGTTTTCAACCGAAAAACGGCAAGAATCCACTCTTGGATTCAAAACACAAGCAATTGCACCCGTCTCTGATTTCTGGGACTTGCAACGATTTCGTGGGCATTTTGGCGAACAATGAGGATAAATATAGAGTAAACGTTGATTCAATATAGAGAGGTGGTTGTTTTCTTTATTCCCACGAAATTTTCAATTGCAATTGCCCGGCGCTTGCCCAAAATTGAAGGTTTGAAGCATTTTTCGATTGTTGGCTAGCTCACTTTAATGGATGAAGAGTGCATTCTAGGCCTCAAAAGATCGAAATATTCGTTCCTGAGCTTCAGATAGTGTGTCACCATCGTTTTCTAGAGAAAAACTACACGAATTTTACTCTTGGATTCAAAACATAAGGAAATTGCACACGTCTCTGATTTTTTGGGACTCGCACTGATCTCATGGGTGTTTTGGAGGAATA